>WOGN01000890.1:0-21586 GCA_015342105.1 Leptinotarsa texana | reverse complement strand
TCTATGTTCTCAACGAGGCAGTATAGTTTTACACCATCGGCATATAAAAGGAAATACACATCTATAACATCTGCAATATCATTAATGAATATATTGAAGAGCAACGGACCCAGATTTGAACCTTGTGGAACATCGAAAAAAGCACTATATTTGGTCGATTTGAAACCATTGAGCTGAACATATTATTTTTGATCCCGTAGATAGGACTGAAAGAGTGCGATTACGGATGGAGATAATCCAAAGGCTACTAGTTTGTTCATATGGTACATACTTTGGGGATGACACTGTATAAGGGGTTTGAAGGAGAAGTTGAACACTTTTATCGAAGAAGTGTATTTTTATATATGAAAATTGACCTGTGTTTTTAATTTGCATTCATAATTACGTATAAAATGATTGTATCCGTAACTTCAGGACTTCACTGTATAATATTCCAATTTTCAATACCGTTAAATTTACAGTTCAAATGACAGAAAAGTGCTGCAGGTCATCCACTAATTAGTTACTGCTTTTGGCTCGACTTCATACCCAATCTTACTTCTTTGTATGATGTACTAAAACAAAATTACCCGACAAAGTTCCACTTGTTCAATTCACTCCGGAGAAAATGGGAAAACTCGTCGGAAAGCTCTTCCAGATATTAATCAATCAACATAAAAACATGTCAGGCAATAAATCCATAAAGATAAAATATGGACCGTTATGGAAGATATGAAAAACTTTTACTGAAGTTAACCCTAGTCAACAAGACCATAAAAGAAATCACTAAATATATCTCGAGTAGGGAAAATCCGGAGGGATGCAGACATACACATTCACTTGTTTCTCCTAATATCCGGCTGCTGACGCATTTCCGGAAGAAGCTGCCATCGATGCCAACTATCAAGTGATCCATGACTTTTTTCTATTGTTCGCTGATAGAGACAAATTTCGCCGGAGAGGGAAATCTGGAGCTGTGTGCATGTTTTTAAGATTCGGGAATCCGGGGGATCATTCGATGTGCAAGAGGGGGAGGTGGTTGATGAAGTTGATAAGTAAAAGAAGCAAAAACAATTTATTCAGTTTGAGAAGAGGAAACTGCGCTCTTTGTATAGTGAATGGAGATTATTTGACGTGTGATGATAAATTGGCCGAAGCACTCTTTCTATCATTAACATTACATGTGAGGCATAGAAAAATATGTAAATTTGTTTCATGATGTTCCAAAATTCTCTTTTTCTGTTCATCAACAATAACAGTTGGAATGCTTTCAAATATGGAAAAATAACTACCAGAAATTCAACATTAGATAAGTTTTGAAATGATGCAGCACATATTAGGCTCACCAGCCCCCTTATAACGTTGAAAAGAACTTCACAATGATCGGTGATCAACTATTCAACGTTTTAGGTTTCTATTTTTGATTCAGAGCTAAATATTAACGGAAAATAAAATGGGTTCCCAGAAAAGTAATGCTAGATGAAGGTAATCGGACCAGAACCTGTCATTGGCATCACTTTAGGCTTTGCCAAACAAAGATTGAACAACCTGGATGCCAAGACGATTTATGGACTTCTGGCAGACTCTTCCAGGATTGGCTCACTCCAAGGCGTTCATTCATCCTTCGAAGCTTGATACCAAATAGTTGTTGGACTACAGTAATTACAGGTCAATGTCATTTGAATCATCATATGCAGAGATTCGGACTGTCGAAAGACAGTGTATGTCGCCTCTGTTTGGGAAAATGATGAAACAGCAGAGCACATACTTTATGCCCAGCCCGCTGGGGAACGCATCAGGTTTTTAGAGTTCGGCAGAGCCGTACTCTTACCATCTGGCCTGAAACAACACTCACCATATGAACTAATCAGCTTCGTTAAGAAGCTGGGTTTATTTGGTCGATGGTGAATAGGTGTGAGCCACAATAAACCCTTGCGGATTGCAGTGAAGGGTCGAATAGACCCAATCACTTTAAACCTAACCTAACGTAACCTAATCCAGCTAAGGAATCGTTTACATTTCAAAATCTCAATGCTGTTTGAGGGCTAAACTAGTTCAATCGCGAAGTGATTCTAATACTCTGCCCGTGACTAAAGGATCAATTTTTGCTCCTTTTACTATTCAGCCTGTATATTTGTGACTTCCATCAGTCGGTAGAAAAATGCAAAATTCATCATTACGCAGATGATACTCAACTGTATTTTTTGCAACTAATGAAGTAATGCAGACCTTAGAAACGTGACCAGTTCTGTTGCATAAGATACATTTGAGTGAGGTTTGTTCAGTGTGACAATCTTTTGTGATATGATTGGATTTCCCACACCTAAGACAAATATTCTGCAGTCCTAGTGATTCGAGGTTATATTTGCGACTGAGTGACCTATTGTACCTCGATTTTCTAGTTCTTAAAGTGATATATGAACGTGAATGATTTCTGTGCATTTTATGAACATGTTGGTGTGAACAGTTGACTTTATTGATATCAACTGTTGAGCATGACGTTGAAATTGTTTTCTGAGCAATTTTGCGAACATCAATTTTCAAAGATTCAAGCACATATGCTCTTGTAAAAATGTCTTTGAAATTTTTGCTATCAGACTGAAGTAATTGTTCACGAATCCTATTATCATAGAAGCCACGAATGAATTGAGCTGTCAAGAAGATTTCTGCAACTGATTTCTTGAACTCACATGTGAATTCACAGTCACTTATATTACTCTTAAGTGTATTTACAAATTTTAGAATTGATTGGTGTTCATTTTGATCAGGTGTTTTAGGAGCAGCTAAAGCTGTAATGTTGAAATTTTGAGCTCCAATAAAATTCAGTAGCAATTGAGCACAATAAGACTTATTTCTATTGATCTGCTTCATTTGAAGGTAATTATGGAACCTGCTTTTGTAATTTGAAAACGATTCTTTCTTGTCAAAATTTTCGAAGTTAGCTAAAAGTGGGGTATTCATCACAATTTCTCCCTTGCTTGATGATTCGCGGTTTGTCTGACTCTGTGAACTTTGTAATTGAAAAAATTGAGTAAATATCATTGCAGTTTGAAATTCCATTAATTCTTGGAACTTGGGCATCCATTTTGAATGTTTTTGTTTTCGATTATTTTTGATTTTTATAATCTTTGTAATTCACCTCGTCGCCAAAACTGTTGTGAATGAGTACTATTTGATTTATGTATTAATAACACTTTATAATGAATATGTGAGTTCTCTTTGTGATCCTTTTAATTGACATCTATTTGACAACTTGATAATAATTAAGACTAATGCTATCACGAGTATTCCAAATATTTAAATATATGTAATACATAACAAATATTTTTGGTTAATTTGTGATGGAAGACTAGTCTAGCAACAGACGATCTGTGAGTCACACAGATCAAACCCCTTGTAAGACATGGCTTTTTTCCTGTATCCATAGACCATATTTTAACTTAATTTCACATTTGCTTCACTAAAATCAAATGTGTTGGGTGCTTTACATATCCTGTTATAAAATCGTCTTTTCTCGAAAAGGAATGATTAACAATGAATTAAGAATTTGGGGAAATACTTACTATTGAAATATATTTGCATTTGAAACCATTCATATTCAATTAAGGTTACAATACGAAAGAATATCTAACAAAGATGGCACTACTCCCATGATAAACAACTGATCAGAATAAATGTATGTGAAACAAAGTTTATGGTCATTGTTTTGGGTTCTACTGTATGCCAAGTTGATTAATTGTGAATTTGTGAGAGTAATGTATTTAATATGACTAATAAATATGATATATATGATAAATTATGAAAACAGCTCACAGGATTTTGTTTTTATTTCACCATCTTAGTTTTAATATTTCCAATAGAACTCATGTCTGGAGGATGAACTAGATGCCTTTCACAAGCAACCAAATAATTAGATCAACAAGATTAAATTCTAAACAACTCAATTTATATATTATTATAATAACTTTCTATAGAAAGTCAACACAGTAATGCAGAGCTATCCATGATGAATTTTACTATTTTACTTCTATTCTGTTTTCCTATTTTGGATAAAATAAAAATACTGTGAAGCAACCATCAACAACCTTGTTTTATTTTGTCATGCAACTACTTGTGCCAACACAAAACTAAACTAAGAAACAACATATGTTCGAACTACACTCAGTAGATGATTCAGTATATAATATAATGATTCAGAAATTATTATATAAGCTTATTATGTTAACAATCCAGTGATATATCTCCTTTTCCTTGCTACTCGTCAAACCCTTTGTGTACTCGAGTTATCAAAGAATATGATCCTGAGTCTATAGAGATATACATTAAACAAATCAATCCAATTATCCACCCTGATCATGTCTGCCTTACTACGAACCAGATCAGGTTTTTAGCATTTGGCAGAGTCTCACTCTGGCCATTCACCAAATTATTCAAAGAGTGGATGTTATTTGATTGAGTTTTAAAAGATTCGAGCCACAATAAACCCTCGAGGATTGCAGTGTAGGGGTCAAATAGACCCACACACTTTGGACCTTCCCCAACCTTTCTATTCATAGATGAATATATGCATAGGCTACAATCGTTATTTTGATGTATTTTAATTTGAAATTATGGTATGCAAAATACAAAAAAATATATTTTAAAAAATATAAAGCCTGTTACATGTATGTTTATTGCCCTATATGAATAGTAAGCTATGGTGGTTGCCATAACAAAGATAACAAGAAATAAGGTACAATTTGGAAGTACAAAACTGTTATCAAACTGACAGATAATGAATTTTGCTCCCGTTTATAGCTGTTTTCAAAGGCTCATAACAAAGTCTTCTCATTTTCACTTTTTCATCTACCAACCAATACAAATAATAATTACAATTCCAAAATAATACTGAATAATACCTGATACACTGGGGGGGGGAAACTGAACCTAAAATTTTTTGCTACCAATGATTCTTACTTTACCCCACTAAAGGTAAAATGAAATGAAAAGTATACCACAAATGTTTGGTCTATCAAATTGCAACTCCATTTGTTTACTAGTAATTAATAAGAAGACAATGTAAACTTGACTAGTAGCTTCACATCTGAATGTTCCATTTTGGATATTCCATGTTTTCTTTCAAATAAATGTCTAAATTTGACGAACCACAAAATATAAAATGAATTTTATTAAATTTACCATTTCCTTCATAATGGTTAAGACTAATGAAGATTTTTACCACTTTGGATGGTGTTGCTGAAAAATAAAGCACTTGAAAAATGTAAACTCACCTGTCGAGGTAAATCCACCTGTACAATATTAGAATGTAAATCTCGAACAACAAACTCCTCGTTTATTCTAAATGGCAACCGAATGTATAGTTTGTGTTGCTTGGTATCATTGGTAATGCTAAAATATAATAAATTTAGTCTGGAAAATATATTAAGGCAACCTCAAATATGTGTTTATTGTACAACTCACCCCATAATTCAAAGAATTCCTCCTCTTAGCGCACATGGGTTCAAACCCTGAAAAGAAAGTATTTTTTATCAGAATCACAGATACTCAATTTGTGATCAGAATTATCTATAACTCGCAAACAACCTCCAAATTTCTTCTTCTTATTATTCTGCACGTCGTCTTGACCTTGTTCAGGTTGGAGCCCAGCTCCCTTACCCTTTGGAATGATTTTTCTCGAAGAAAGACAAATGGGTTCATGATTGAGATGTTGGCGGCATGAAGTCCTCAGATGTCAATGTCGCCCTTCACGGTGTACCTTGCTGGGGTGGGATGGATGAAAAATTTATTCATTTTTTTAACGAAGGATATAGGGGCCTAATTCGACAGAGTGTCGGGGCCTTCTATATCGGGAGGGGTCATCTACAGCATAATCTATAGCTTCTCTAACATTCAAATGTAAATGTAAAACAAATATACAGAAGTGAAAGTGGAAATGCGATTTGTTTGGTTGCTAAGAGTAACAAAAGACAATAGAGAGGCTTTTTATGGACCTTTTTTTGGGTATTTGTTACCTTCCACAATCTGAAAAATGTAAAAATCATAGTGGAGAACTTTATACAAGTGTAGAAGGACAAACTTTTCAATTTACCCCGATAAGTTACTGCGTGAAAATCAAAGTATTTTTCACAAAGAAAACTCTTCTATTTATCAGTAACTTGTCGTATTTAACAGTTTTGCCTATCAAAAAAATTATCAAGAAATGATACTTATCTTTTACGTTTTGGAGGCCAAAATCTGCCTCCGTCTTCAGAAATGAATAAAAAATTCGAATATATTCGCAGTTATTTCTTTTTTGATAGCTCATTTCTTTACTCCTTCAACAGATGTCAAAGAAGTTTTGAAATATGAAATTATGACATAATCCAGTCAATGACCTACTTTGTTGGGCTGTCTGTTTCCACTTCACCTCTTCCTGTCCCAAATAGGACAGGGTTGTGGTCTGACGAATCTTCTTCTAGTGTTTCTACCTCCGTAGTTTCGATGTTCTGCACTAGTGCGATATCAAGGATATCTGGGACATGGTCTTCTCGCGGATAGTGCGTTGGGGTGTTCGGTGCTACTACCACAATGTCCTCGAATTCTTCTAGAATTCTGACTATATCTCTGCCTCTCGTGTTTCCATTCCTGCAGTTCCATTCTCGAGATTTTGCGTTAAAGTCGCCGATGGCGACTGTTGGATGGTGGTCTGGGAATATTTCTGCCATGTTGGTTCTTTCTAGTCTTGTGCCTTGCGGAGGTAGGTATACCGACGATATTCTCAGCTGCTCGTAGTGTCTCAGTTTGACTCTGACCACTACTGCTCCTCCGTGTTGGATATCTGGTTTTCTGTCCACGTTCTGCGCTAGATCTGTTTTTACTAGTAGCGCCGCGCCCCCCTGGCCTGTCTGTTCTGTATATATCATATCCTGGGATTCGGTAGCTCTTTTCGCTTCTTATCCGTGTCTCCTGTAGTGCCATGACGTCTTTGTCTAGACGCGATAGCATTTCCAGAAGTTCATTTTTTTGTCGGTGAAACCGTTTAGGTTCCACGATCCTACTTTTAGCAGCTCTGGGATTCGTGGTGGCATTACTGTCTCCCGGGTGCTTGTATCACTGCAGCTAAGACCGCTTGCACGATCTTTTGCTGCTCAGTCGTTAAGCTTCCTAAGATTTGGACCAGATCGTTTCCTCCGGCTTTCTGCGCCTTCGGTGCTAGCTTCCTTTGGGCTGGCTGTTGACGGGGCATCTGACTCTCCGCCTGTCGAGGCCTGTTCCATGCTGTTGGTGTTTGTCTTGGTTTGGAGAACATTCTGCATCCCCTGTAGCTGGCTGAATGCGCCTCCAAACAGTTTGCGCATTTGGCCGGTGACTCCCTCGTCTTTAGACACTCTTTTGTGTCGTGACCTTCATCGCATTTCACGCACCGGGCTATCGCGTGACAGCACCTCTGCGCGTGCCCGAAGAATTGGCACCTGTGGCACTGTGTGATCGCTTTTTTGTTTATTCTCTGCGGTTCCGCCCGTACTAACAGATTAACGCACATTCTCAGCGCGAAAATCTTTTCTTGTTCTTTGGTGACTTTGAGCAAGAACAAAGGCAGTATTTTTCGGTCCCTCCGCGAAGTTATTCAGTGGCATTCTAACACCTTATAACCTTGATTTTCCAAGTCTGTAGTTACGTCAGACTCTTCGACGTTCTCCGGGATTCCCCGGATCACTGCGTGTAACGGTACTTCCTTTTTCAGTGTGTACGTGTGGAAGTCCAGTCGGTGATCTTTCATGAATCGGACACACTTTCGCCAACTTTCTTCATTATCCGTATGGATATAAATTCCGTCCTTTGTCACTTGCTGTATGTTATTTTTCTTTTTTCCAGCTCTCTGGAAACCTCTTTCCACCTTTTGGTGTCGTGCATCACGACCGTTGGTGATTTCGCGGAGTTTATTTGGTTCGTGTTCGGATTTGCTTCCGAACTCGTTGGTGTTGGCAGGACTTGTTCGTCTCTGGGCGTTGCCCATTCTGGGACCTATTGGGTTTTGTTTCGGTGGATTGGATTCTCTGTGTTTTCTGGCTTACTGTCTTGACTGCATTGGTCATATGCGCCTAAGGATAGGAAGCAACGACCATCTGTTGGTAGCCCTGATTTAATGGCTGCCGTTTCCACTTCAGTCTCCATGACCACGTGGCTATCTTTATGTTTTTCTTGCTCTTCTTGTCTCTACGCCTACGCGTTTTCCTATTTTTTTTGTTTCCACCCGTTGGAAACCGTCGTCTGTCTCTGCTTCTGAGCTTACCTCCGGGACTCTTGGCCGCTTGGTCACTGTAGTTTTTATTTTACCTTATTTCAGGGACGCTTTCACTGTTTCCAGATGTTTTTCTTACATTCCCTTTTGTCATTTATTTTTTTTTTCCATCCTTTTCCGTCATGAGTTCGTCTATCCTGCGTACCATACTTTCAATGATTTCTTTCATTTCGATAATGTCTTTTTCGTATGATTTATTTATCGATCATAGCTGCTTGTTTTCTTCCATTAACTCCTGGAATGTCTCATCGAGGTTTTTGTTTTCGTGCTCCATTTTTCAATGGAGCCGATGTCTCGATCTGAAATATGAGAAAGTTATTTATTTATTTTATCGGATTCTTTCTTAACGTGAGCTTTCGCACACACAGTTCTGAAAAGAACTAATCTCTTGGTGTTATGTTTAAATACAGCACTATGTTAAACACTTTGATGAATCGCTCTGAATAAAATTCTTATCGTAGCACTTCAGGTAACACTTGAAGCTTTCACTTTGATGTTCACTCCTCGGCGTCTCGAATCGAAGAAGAGCAATCATACGTAACTTAACTTAACTTTCAAAGTTCTTCCTCCTTTAAATATATGGATACACTAAGCAGCCGAATAAGATTGGCCGGAAGTAATGGATTTGTGTTCTATTATAAGAAGGGCGACATAGGAATTGGCCGATCTGAGTGTATGATTTAAGTGTATGTTTTGATACTGAAGAGGTGCGAAAACTTCCAGAACACAGCGATAAATATGAGCTTAGTGTGACACTATGCATAATCGTAGACTCCACTAAATATATTGCACTGATTCAACTGCTGCTGCTACCGCAATCGCTGTCTATTGAAGTACAATTTTATTCAATAGGGAATGACTTTCTGGATCAAATTCCAATTTGTTTATCATCTTTTCACTGTCGAGAAACAACAACTACTAAGTTATTCAATTATTTCAACAGATCCACCCGTTTATAATGAGTTTTTTTATCATTATTGAAATTGATCAAATAACCATCCAATATGTGTAGAGTGATTGACAGACTTGATCGATCTCCTCAGCAATCTAACTTTTCACTCACCATCGTTGTTTAGATCAACTGTTTACAATAATCTTTACCGGTGCGTGTTTGAAATTAGATTGACTCGATTTGATTTCCTTTTCCAAATGCTCACATTTTCTTACTGATTATACTAATTCCAGTCCAAGCACTAACGATATGAATCAGAATCTACATCTTGTCTCATCTTTGAGATGTGAGAATCTACTTATCTATAAATGGAACAATCCGTATTTTCTTCAAGCTCTGCTAGATATTTCATTCGTTGATTTTCAATATCAAAGTTTCTATAGAAACCGACACCAGGTTTTTCTCGCAGAACAGTGTTTGATCGGTGCCTCACGTCTGCAGCCAAACTTATCGATGTCAATTTAACTATTATATTCTCACTATTGAAGTTGATCAGATAACCATTATTATCCAATATGTGTAAAGTGATATCGAAATACTGACAACCATCAGGCTGGATTGGCATATAAATAATATGTTGCGGTTGTTGTGAATTATTTACACATCTAGTATTGAAGTTGAGATTGTTTACTGTTTTATATAATTATCAATATTATTATTGTCAGTTTGCCCTAACATTTTGGTCCTTCAAATTTTGTTCAGTACATTCTAAGAAGTAAAATATCAACTGCTGTCAAATTTGTAAAATCCCAATTGAATGATGTCACGAGGAGAAGGTGCTGTTCGAAGAATAGCAGACCCACTGCTGGAATCCTGCCGTCAAAATATATACCAAATAAATCAGCTGAGTCATCAAAATCTACCAAGTCACGTAGCTCAACTGCGAGTAAATTGAAAATATTGAAATCAAAGAAGTTACAGGCTGAAAATCAACTATAGAAAGAATTAGAAGATAGGCAATTGAAATTCGAACAACAAAAATTAGAATTGGAACTACAAAAATTGGAACATTCAGAACGTGAAAGAAAACTAGCTATTATGGAGATTCAAACGTTTATAGAAATCAGAAAAATCTTCAAAATGCATTGGAAGCAGCATTGAGCAAAGAGAGAGTGTGGAAAGTAGCATACCTAAAAAAACATTGAAAGAAGTAGCAAAATGAATTCTCTTCGACACGTCAAGGTATCAGATATTTCAATGGAAAATACTCATCTAAAAGTTATTGACTGGTTATTGGAAAATAGTTCTCCATATTCAAACAGTCAAACCCAGGAACCGAAAAATTAATGAATGAACCTATCACAACAAATCAGTTTATGAAAGAATTCACGTCAGCAATGACAGATGTATTTAAATCAGTAACCAAACAAAATCAAATCTACAATGAATCTTCTGGAGGTATCCTGCAGGAATGTTGTGGGGGAAGAACTTCCTTATTTCTACGGCAGCGTTAAGGATTGGCCGATGTTTATTTCTCTATATCAATGATACATTGAAACATGTACTTACTCTGATGAATTAAATTTGCTACGTTTACAAAGAGCCTTGAGAAATGAAGCTTTAGATGCAGTATAGCCACTATTTGTGTCTCCAGATAATCTCAATAACATACCTAAGACGTTAAAAGCTAGATTTAAACAACCTGAATTTATAATGGAATCCATGATAAACAAAGTGACATTATTACCATCCATGAACACTCGTCCTCAATATCTTTTATGAAATTTGCCAATTTGTTTCTTAACTTTATTGTCACAGCAAAATCTTTGAAAATGTAAACATATATCAACAATAGCCAACTTCTTAGCAACTCATTAAAAAATTGCCAGAACAACCACTGGGAAATTGGTTTGTTTTGGAAGAAAGAAAATATCAATTTGCCAGACAGCAAAGCTACCGCGTTGAATGATTATTTACTGTAGAGAAGTAAATGCTTATGCAGAAAGACAAGCATTTTGGAGAGAAATATTTCAAAAAGATAGAAAATTTTGTTGAAAAAGGATACGCAAAAGTTTTGGAATGCGAAGAATCCATCGTTATGTCTCTCAAAAGCTGGTATTTGCCAAACTTTGCAGCAAAACATCCTAGTAAACCACAAACATTCAGATTTGTATTTGATGCCTGAGCCAAAATAGATGGAACCAATTTGAACGAAAATTCATTCCTTAGGAAACATTTTATTCAATTTTCGTCAAAATCGAATATCTGTGATAGGAGACACCGAAAAAATGTTCCTAAAGATATGCATACAAAATAAATATCAATATTCGCAGCGTTTTCAGTAGAGACAAAGAGAAAGACGGACCTATCCTTACTTACCAAATGTTCTCCAAGCTCTGCAATCTACGTCCTTCGTGAAAATCCTTAAAAACATGGAAAGAAATATCCAGTAGCAGTGAAAGCTATTGAAAAATAACATTATACATGGATGATTACTTGACAATTTTTAAAAAGGTGCAGAAACCATTGAAATTGTTCACGGAGTCATAAACATCCATAACCAAGGCGAATTCCGAATGATAAACTGGGTCAGCAATTCTACTCATGTCCTGACAAATATACCTACTGAATAACTATCCAAAAATAGTAACAATACTGAGAAATCTGTTATACTTTCGAATGAATGACTTCCTTGAAACCCATGACAGTACCCAGAATTGAACTTCAAGCAGTTCTTCTTGGATCAAGATTGGCTGAAGCTATCGAAAATGGCCACAGCATAAAAATAGGAAAAACATTCTTCTGGATTAATTCTAAAATAGTTTTGGATTAAGTCGCATCCCAGGAACTATAAGACTTTTTTTGCCAACAGAATCGGAGAAATTTGTATTAAAACAAATCCTAACGAATGGCATTGGCTACCCACAAAGTTCAATGTAGCAGATGATGTGACCAGGGGTCTCTGGAACATTGATAACCTTCAGAATTGGTTTGAAGGTCCTCGGTTCTTGACTTTAGATGAGATTAAATTTCCTCATGCTGAAGAAAAAATAGAAGATGGTACAGAAGTAGAAAAAAAAATTGTTTTTGTAATCTACAAGAGATGTAAAGAAATGATCAATTTTTCAAAATTTTCGAATTATTTACGATTTGTCAGATCAGTCTTTTGGATGAGGAGATTCATTCATCTCATGAAGAATGAAATTGGTCTACCAACTCCTCAGATTTTCTCAGATAAGCTAACTGTTGAAGAATTTGAAAAGGTTAAACTCGAAATTATTAGGCAATCACAAGTGAGTTGATTCTTCGAAGATATTGAATTCATTTATCGGCCAAGACAATATTTTGAGACCAAGTGGACAATTGACTGAAGCACAACAGCTAGATATCAATATGAGACTGGATGACCATGTTTTTGCTAAGACATTATCATAAACTGAATCATCATCAGGGAAGAGAACAAATCATAAACCATTCAAGGGAAATATTTTGGATAATCAACGTGAGATCAGCAGTAAAAGCTTGTATATAATCCTGCGTTATATGTAAGAAGAAAAACTCCAGGGTTGAAACTAAGCAGATGGGACTAATTCCAGACAGATTCATCTGTAGAAGAAATACACTCTGATGATAGATCAAACCTCTGCGGAGCTGAAAAAGAAATTAAACTAGCCATCCAAGAACTAGATTCATACCGAATTCAATTGTTTTGCTGTACTCGTCATATGAAATGGTACAAGAATCCACCAGCAGCAAGTCATATGGAAGGAAAATGAGAAACAATGGTTAAATCTGTTAAAAGTGCCTTAAAGGTTTTTCTTACTCAAAACAAGATTCTGCATACTTCACTGTATGCTGTGAGGGAAGGCTGTTCTATGACTAGTGAACAGCCTGAACAGTGAATAGCCTTCCCTTAACTTATGTGTCTTCTGATCATCAAGATGCGGAAACTTTGACACCCAACAACTTCCTTATTGGAAATTGAAATGAAGTGAATCCACTAGGTATTTCTGCTGATACAAATTCACATCTTAGAAAGCAATGGCGAATGGCACAAAATTATGCGGACATTTTCGGGAAACGGTGGATACGGGAATATGTACCATCGGTGATAAAAGAGAAGCAAGTGGCAGTTCAATAGCAGTGATGTTCATGGTGAATTTTTCCTGGTCCCGATTACAGTACGGGTAGTCGAAGTGACTACAGCAACAGATCTTTATCGTCGTCCCATCATAAAAATCATTTTGTTGAAGCCAAAGAAGTAATTTACGAGCCCCGGAGGATGTTCTGAATTAATTTCACATCTAGTATCAAAGTTGAGATTGTTTATTGTTTTATATAGTTACCAATATTATTATTGTCAGTTTTATATTTTGAATAATTAGCAAAAAGTCAAATAAAAACTTATTTTGCCGAAAATAAGAAGTTTACCCAAACAGCGGTTCCTTGCTGAGTTTGTATCCGGGTTCCACATCGCTATCGAATTCAAAGATGCTGTGAATTCGAATATACTCTGGTAATGACATTGCAATCCACAAGAATAATTCTTATTGATATTCACGGGCAACGTTGATTCGTGTGTTTCACTACAGCTAAATACATTATCATCAAACCATAAAGGTTCAGCAATGGTGTTTTCACGTTTGAGATTAATGTAATATGAGTGTTGTTGTTTGCATGAAGGAGAAATATAATGACGGTATTCTCCTCAACTCCATTTTCGTATTGCAGTTCTTCGGATTTAATTAATTTTTGAACCTTATTGGTTTCATCAATTTCATATGCCCCAGGTGGAATTTTTGTACTGGTAGGGGGTGAGTTATTTGTTTGCGAATAGTCGATTACGTTAGTCTTCACATTTACATCAAATATGGAATTGTAGTAGAAACCATGTAATCCTATTGCATAATTACTAGCAGTATCCAATTCGATTGGTGGGTAGAAGTTGAAGCTCAAGTCGCTACAGTAATCTGTCAATGGAAATGTACGTGACATGACTGACAAATTGTCTTTGATTCCTGTCCTTTGTCTTTTTATTTCTGACAGCAGAAATTGTGGAATAATCGTCGCTCTTTGGCGCGCCTATCCAACTCATCTATCTCATTATGTTCGACTACATTCACATTATTTACTTTACAATTACAACAGAAGATTTTTTTCGTAGGTGGACCATCAATCACATCGGATTTACTGTTGTTTACATTTCTGCAATAATTCTGTCAGTACTGATACTTCAAGATATTTCTTTAATTTTTAGGCAGATGCAATTTCATGTTACATACACCCAATTAACATCTCTTTCGGCATAATGGCAGGTTGTTCTAGACTCTTTTTTCGTAAAGTGCGTAATCTGGAATAGGCGATCAAGAATGATTCATCCTCTTAATGCTCTACTGTCTTGCATTAGTGTTTTTCCATGTCCGATTCTGGAGAAATGTCAGACACAAATGACCACACCATACTGTGTTGAATTGTTGCTGACGCTCATAGTCATATATGAAATTATTAATAGATTTCAAACTTTCGGAAAAATAGCTAACCAATTCTTTTGGAGGGGGTGAATTACCAAAACTATCAATATATTTCCCTGGGACACCACTTTTACTGTATGCTACCCAATACCTATGTCCCTGGATCGCGTCGACCATGGCAAATTCATATCGGTGTGGTGCTGATTTTAGTACACCACCATGCATATAAATACCTCTTGAGAATGAGGAATCATCATTTTCATAGCGTGATTATTATATTTTTGTAAAAATTCAAAATCTTTTATAATATATAAAAAAGTACTAATGTTTTCAAAGTTTCGATTTCATGTATAATTTCCAATGGTCAAAAACAATAATTTATATGGACATTGACATTTCTAACTCTAGCAAATTACCTCTGAATCATTTTATTCTATTCATTTTATATATTTCCTCGTAACTACAAATAAAGATTAATAATACTGGAAGTTGATAACGGTACACCGCTTATTTCGTCCTTGGTTGAAATTACATGGCGCTCTCTGTTTTTTACTTACAAATCATGATTCACCTTCACTCTGAGTTAGTCGGCGACCAATCAGTGGTTCCTGAGAACCATTTGGAAATAAGTGGAAGAAACCCCGTTGGTAAGTTTCTTTCTTCAAAATATTTTTTATATCCAGTGAAAACAAATCTTAAGAGTGTTTGGAGCATACTCTGCAATTCTAGTATATTTTCTATGATTTCATATTTCCCTCATTACACTCCTCATTTGCACAAATAGCCATTTGAAAAATGCCAAAACATTTTTAAACAAATCTATATCTTTCTTTTCGTTAGAAAAAATATGTTTGAATAGTATCCCCCATTTGGTTCCGAACAATGACCCTGATAACAATGTCCATGTTTATCCTAAATAGTAATTTTTTTATATGAACAAGATTATTATGTCACAGATAGACAAGCACCAAGACAAATAAATTAAAAAAACCAAGAAAATTTTCGAAAATATGCGAAGAAACCATGGTGTTTGAACCGATTCGCTGTTGTTTTGTCGAAATCTCTCAATGTGAGAAATGAAATTGATCCAACTTGGTACACATGTTGACAGTTGGGAGATAAGGTACAACGGATCTCTTTATTTTATGAAAAATAAAGAGTCAAAATATTCAACATAGGGAGAGGTCCAAGTGATTATACCGTGGTATTTCTATCTATCTTGATTATCTATCGTTTTTGAAACGATAGATAATAATAATGGGCCCTACAAAATGTACAACGGATCTCTTTATGTAATGAAAAATAAAGAGTCAAAATATTCAACATAGGAAGAGGTCCAAGTGATTACACCGTGGTATTTCTATCTTGATTATCTATCGTTTTTGAAATTGAACTGTACATCGACTCATACATTTGTGACAATGTTAAATATAATAACAATCATTACTTCCAGGTTGCCAATCAAAATTTTTCAGATTCCTCAATTTGGTTTAGCCTCCGCCATTGGCACCACTGAAACAATGAGAGTCTGCTTTAATGACACCTGGTGGCATGTAAAACTCCTTCTCGAGGTTTGACTTCGAACCTAGAACCTAGCGTTACTTCAATAACTTTGAAGTTAAAATTGAAAAGTTACGTATCTTCTCACTTTGTTACAATTTAAAAACTTCCAACTGATAGTTCCTCAGAATAATAATAAGACATAGAATTGCCTTGCCTATATCAATACAATACATGTATTTTGAAGCGGGTTTCGGACTATCCTTTTCTGTACAACTTATGGGCGAGGGAGGTGACGGGTAATGGGAGGTTTTGTAAAATTTGTTTACATTTGAAGTAAGTTGGACCATGAAACAGTGGCGGTTGGTTTAGTTGATAATCGGAGGAATATTATATATTTAAAAAATAAATCATTTCAGGTGAAAATGCATTTTGTTCAAATAGTTCCTAAAGGAAATCTGATTTGTTATTAATGATTATTGAAATGAGGCCAATTTTTCTACCACCTACTAGATTTTTATTTGTATATGGCTTTATAATAAAGCGCGTGGTTTACTGAGTTAAAATTATATCATTTCAAACGAACTAATTCATTACAATGATAATTGTTAATTTCAAAAACAAATTAAATTTGCTTCGTAAAGTCAGATGAAGAAATTTGTGATTCATTCTCAGATTTGATGAACAAGCGGTACGGTTTGATATTATTAAGTGATTTCATTCAAAATTGGTATCCAGGGGTCTTTGTAGACCGACATTATATATTTTTTTCAATAATTCATGCTGACGAATTCTATAATTATGAAAAATCATTCATGTAAATGAAAAAAACTGTATTCAAACATGAAAAATATGTTTTTCATATGTGTGATATAGTTCAGACCAACAGACTGAAAAGGTTTCTGCTAGATGTTCAGTTTGTATACTAAATAGTTATTCTTGTGCAACCAGTGTTATATCTGTTATTCCTCACTTAACAACTAACTTACGTCACACAAAGAATATGATTTTCGTTTTGTTTTTTTTCTTTGCACGAGGCTCTTGCGTTCCATATAGACAATATTCAATAAAAAATGACGATTATCATTTTTCCAACCTATTTTTGGTTGGGATATGTCAAATAATGAAATATGTAATATAAACCTACTTTCAAAAAGTTTATTTATAAGAAAGATAAAAAAAAAATGATCATTAAAACATCAAAAATATCCCCTTTCATAATTTCGGTCCACAAAGACCCCTGGATACAAATTTTGATTGAAATCACATAATAATATCAGACTTCAATAGTAATTATAAATTTTCACGATTTCTAATCGAAAACTTTTTATATCAGACCTCACAAACCGCACCGCTTGTTTAGCAAATCTGAGAAAAAATCACAAATTTCTTCATCTCATTTAATGAGATGAAATTAACATTTGTGATTGTTATGAATTAGTTC
Source organism: Leptinotarsa texana (assembly GCA_015342105.1). Taxonomy (NCBI): domain Eukaryota; kingdom Metazoa; phylum Arthropoda; class Insecta; order Coleoptera; family Chrysomelidae; genus Leptinotarsa; species Leptinotarsa texana. Next base: position 4,019 of record WOGN01000890.1, on the reverse strand, counting down.
ATTTGAAATAATTTAATATTAACCCAGTAAACCACGCGCTTTATTATAAAGCCATATACAAACAAAAATCTAGTAGGTGGTAAAAAACTGGTCTCATTTCCATAATCATTAATAATAAATCAGATTTCCTGTATAGGAACTATTTTAACAGAATAATTTTCACCTGAAATGATTTATTTTATAAATATATTATCAACTAAACCAACCGCCACTGTTTTATGGTCCAACTTATTTCCCGTAAATAAAATAGTTCACAAACCCGAAATGACAAGTGACGCATCAAAACTGACCGTTGACGTATCATTGTTAGGTGTGTTTGTTTAATACAAATCTGTGCGCTGGATTAGCTCGTTTCACTCGGCAAGTGTTCGATAATGCAGATTTGTTGCCTGAATTACATCTGCTCAAGGAAAAACATGTGATAGGTTTGCTCTGATATCAACGTTGGGATCAGATATATTTTTCAGTTGTCATATTTTACAAATATGGTTTGTGTTTCAGGTATTTTTTCGAAAAATTAATAACATTTGGTGGAACGTTTGACTCTTGTTTGTTAGCACATCACTGTCTTCAGAAAAGATTTCATGGCACATTCTTATAATAATGACATCTATGACGCCAGTTATTCTTGAATTGTTGTGGAAAAATATTTGTTTTTTTTAATTGATTCGGTCGTTACTAGATAAAGATCCATAGTAATCTCATAAATAGTGAATTACGTACTTTAAGTTCATTCTTAATCCTTCTTCAACATATAATTTCAATAAAGAACTCGATATCATCAGACAACCTGCAGTGAACATCAGTTTTGATGATGAATTAATAGATAAAAGACTTTTCAAAAAAGTCTATACAAAAGCGATTCGGTATGTTTTTCCTATTGAAAAGTTAGATAATCAGAAACAGAATTATAAAGCTTTGACATATTTGGACAAACAGAAATAGTAACTTCATTTTTGAATAAACAAGATATTGAAATTGCATAAAGAACAGGTAATACGTTGGGAAAGTCAATTAAAAATAATAAAGACAAAACATCCAAATTTAAGAAATCAGGAGTAGGTATATACATTGAAATATAGAACGTGTCCTAAGGTTTATATTGGTCAAACTGGCAAAACATTTAGAAATTGTATCCAGAAACATCATATGAACTATGTAAATAAGACATCATGTTCAACATATTCAAATCATCGTTTGAAAGAAAATTATATTTTTAATGGAAATTTTGAAATTTTACACACAGAAAATAAAAGTATAAACCTAAATTGTTTGAAATCAATGGAAATTGAAACATTCTGATGAATGACCAATTGGATTTAAATAGATCACCATAATAGAACTTGTTTTCTTGAAAATCCATGAAGTATTATCATTGATGTAGAATTGATATAATGTGCTTTAGGTAATTTGATCTAGTTAGTACCTAAGTAGGTAGTCTCAATTGTGTTTAAGTCGGGTATATAAATATCAGAGTAAGAATGAACTTTTAGTACGTAATTTACTACGAAAAAGCTACAGCGGAACATGTCGTGATATTTGAGTATGTTGAGATCAAATCGTAAGATATAGTTTATGAAAAAAAAAATATTTGGACTTCAGAAAGAAAATTTTAAATTACAGTTCTGTTGTATAAATCATACTTTAGTTGTGTTGAATGAAAGTCATTTTTTATGAAGAAATATCAGTTTTTTTATCGACCTTTTTTGGGTATTTCCACCTTCCAAAATCTGAAAAATATGAAAATTATAATGGAAAACTTTATACAAATGTAAAAAGGGCAAACTTTTTAGTTTACCTCGATGAGTTACTGTGTAAAATCAGAGTATTTTTATCAGTAACTTGTCGTATTCAACAATTTTGCCTATCAAAAAAAATCGCTAAGAAATAATACAATACTTATCTTATATCTCAACGTTTCGGAGGCCAAAATCTGCCTCCGTCTTTAGAATTGGACAAAAAATTCAAATATATATGCAGTTATTCCTTTGCTGATTATTTATTTCTCAACTTCTTCGACAAATGTTAAAGGAATTTTAAAATGTGAATTATGTCACATTTGTATAAAGTTCTCCATTATAATTTTCGTATATTTCAGATTCTGGAAAGTGAAAATGCTAGATTTTTATTCAGGTTGAATCGAGCGTTCATTAAATAAAACTTGCTCTGTGATCACGCTATCAAATCTGCATCTGCCTTTCAGCTCCAGATTTCTAATACCGAACATACCTACTGAAAGTTATTGTATCGAAATTGGAGAGAATTTTACACGTCTCCTGTCATGTTTGATATATCAACCAGACTACAGCATATCGTCATACATTTTAATATCGACTATCACTTTTCGATATAAATTAGCTCGTGACGTCAACCTCTTGGCTCGGAATGCTGTGTTTCGTATGAGATTCATTTAAAAGCCACAATTTTCTGTCAAATGTTACTTTTTTCGACATAATCTTTTACATTTTTTTTTCGAGCAGTAACAACCACAGCACAGAATACATTGTTTACTATTTTATGGAACAACGAACAATACTTTGCAATTTATTATTCAAAATTCAAGTCCGCTAACTGAACTGGCCTTTCAACTTCTCAGATGTACGCTGCATTTATTATTATTGTAGATTGTTATTTGTCATAAATAACAGTACTTGGTGCAATAAAAGAAAAGAAAATAGTTTAGAGGTTATATATGTTCCTTATAGGATGAAACTGGAAAAGCCAAATAAAACGTGACACACTTCTTTTGCTTTACTGTGGAATTAGGAACTGGTAGATGGTACCTCCTTCATTTCATTTGCACTGAATATACTTCAAGAATAAAGATATGCCTAATGATATGAAATGTTGGGTTCCTACTTGTAGGGACAGCGCTGCTCAAGGGTATCCTAACAAGTATTATGCTCTTCCTGCAAATTTGCAGACAAGAGAATTTTGGATCGCTGTTTCCGGAAAATCAACTGGATCTTTTCCGGCAGAGGATATTGTTTTTTGTGAGAAACATTTTCATGTAAGTGATATTGATTTGATTATTTTCAAAAAGTAAAAAGGAATTTAATTCTGTTATATCAGAAACATTACATTCAGAAGTTTAGATAAGGGTGTCGCTATCTTGTTCCTCATAAGAAAATATAAGTACAAAACTTATGTATTTCACTACATTACTTATAGCAAGACAAAAGGAATTGATGAATGATGCATTTTATAAAAATTAAAAACCATGAGAGCACATAGACAATTTAAAATCAAACAGTTCAATAATAATAATAAGTATGGAAACAATAGAGATAAATGAAATGGAAAATATGCATAAAGGATTGCATAATTTTTGGAAAAGAAATGTTTTGGCTTTCTACTTCTCATACAAAAACTGTGGGAATCTTCCGAAGAAAGAAAGGAAGCAATCAATTTCAAAAATTAACTGTATACAAAGATGTGTTGATCATGCAAGGAAATAACTTTCAGACACAAAACGAATTGAGTGTTTTTTCGTATTTGGTACTGAAGAGCCAATAAGTCAAGTGTCTTATGGCTGGTATCTACCAGTGAGGATGACAGTATTATATTAATTATATTGTGTAGGAATTATGTGAATGATATCTGATTCTATTCCATTACGAATATTTGGAATACAAAGGAAATACAAAAAAGGTATTTCGTATAATTCAGCTTTCATGTAAAAGTATTTGTTTCGAATATATTTTTCTTTTGTGTAATTCAACATTTATATTCAATTTTCAATTCAATTCTTTATTTATCCATTCGAGCAAATACAGCTATAGGACAAGTCAAAAAACAAATAGACATACAACAAAGTACAGTGAGTGAAATGATAAAATAAAATAAATCATGTACATGCATAACAAGGATTGCAGACAAAATACAATTAACATAAGATAGTGAAATAATACATGTTTACAGGTTGTTCTTTAAAAAACTAATTCATAATAATCTTCTAGGGAGTAGGGACACAGATCAATTAGTATCTTTTTCACTTCAATAAGAAATTTCCGCTTTGA
>WOGN01000889.1:0-21587 GCA_015342105.1 Leptinotarsa texana | reverse complement strand
AAAGGAGATGTCTCCCAGCGACCTGTCCATCTTCCTGGGAAGGACAGGATGGACGATGAACTAGGAGGACAACGCCTCGGGAGGATGTACAATGGGTCACATGTGGCCTAAGTGCGTGGGCTTACACTCACCCTCCCTACTCTACAGATACAATTGTGACTTAAATTATATTGGAACAACATCTAGAATTCCTAAAGATAGAATAACTTACATAAAAGTGATATAAAGCTTAATAAGAAATCATGTGCATTAGCACAACATTCTATAGAAACAGCACATAAACCAAATTACACTGATATCAAAGTTTTACATACAGAAAAAAATATTTCCAAACGCCTTTTCCTTGAAATTGTTTAAAATTATAAGTCTTCTGATTGTATGAATAAGAGAATTGACATTTATAATCTCAGCAGTATATAAAGTAATTTATTAGAACTACAGCAAAAAACGTAATGATAATAATGAAAATTGTATCAATCAACTTTCCTGTAGGGTCAAAGATTATCAAATCATTATGCCCATTGAAAAATGACATTCATGTGAAGGTATGACATTTGTCAAACCAAAAATTCCATTATTGTTTAACTTTCTTTGGTAGATTTATATGTTCAATTTATTGTTTTTTACTCATTTTTACTGTAATTATGATTTGTAATGTTATTCATTGGCAATATTTTCAACTTTAATTTTATATATAGACTTTCGATAGTTGCATTTGTTCTTCACTTTTTGATTATCAATATTTCATGTATCTATAGATTTATTAAAAATATATTTTGCCAAGATCGGGACTGCAATTAGAGGCAAACTAACTCAAAAAAATTGTTCAGTATTGTTATATACACTTTGGAGAGAGAACTTCCATCTGAACATGGTTTTGTATTTTGTTCTACGAGTGTAAGGCATTAGTTTTCCGTCAGTTTGAAATAAAATAACATTGATGTTGTTTTTTTCTGCATTTGGAATTTTAAAATCACAATTTATTCATATTTGAGAACTTCCCTGTTGGGGGATATTAACAATCACGAAATTAATAATGTTAGGGAAATACCAATATTTCTTCTAATACCTAATAAGATGAATTGAATGATAAATTACTTGATGATCAATAAACAATTCAGCATTAAGAACCAACAAGCACTTCATTAATGACATCTGATAACCTTATTCATGTAAATATCATGCATATAGTTCGTGAGATAAAAAAGTCACAGTCCAATCAACTTTCCGAATATATAATGGATATAATTGCAATATATGATTATAATAATTATTAGTTAATTATGATCACCCAAATACAGAATATATTTATGAGGCAATGAATTATGTGAATATAAAAGATGTCACAACCAATTCAAAAAGTTGAAGATAGAAAAAAATTTTTCTATAATTAATTAAAGTCTAGTGCAGAATATGGCAGTCAGTCGTCCATCAAAGTCGATTATTGACATGAATAATCTCAATGTCATGAAATAGTTTTTTTGATAATGCGAGTTCCAATTTCTAACACTCAACAAGAAATATTGTCAACCACTTTTAGACAAATGAATTGAGCGAGGAAAACGTTTTCAAACTCCTAGACCTTAGGCTTTCACGACCGAGTCACGATTATAAAAAAAAAATCCGGAGTGACTGCGAAGACGAGATACTACCTTTGTACTTGCAGTCAACGCATATAATACTGAGGAAATGTATTGCGGTAGCAGACGAAACATTATATACATTATAAGTTCCATTCAGATTTTGTTTTCTCCAACAATTGGCAACATTCAACAAGGAATCTAATGGTCGTCCAACACTATTTGACTTTTCATTTTCAAGGTCATTTCAGATTTTGCTTTGTTTTTTATAACCCCAATTCAAAAAATAAAAGGGGGGGACATTAAAGAAATGCACTGTATACAGATTTCATCGACACTAGACCTAAACACTTATTTTCCCCTTTTCTCAATTCCAGTATCAAAAATAAAATTTCCATTTTAAAAAAGTTTTGCAAGAATCATAATCGTTCATTTAATTATAAAAGACATTATAGAATAATCTGATGTACCAGTCCAACTGAGAGTATTAATAATTTTCATCAAGTAACGGGTCAGATTATTTACAATTCCAATCCAGTTGGACTTTTGAATTCCCCGTTGAAAGTTACACAGGATGTGGCCTTTTTTGTTTTATCACAAGATCGCCAGACTTCTATTAGCCTCCATGCTTTTCCTCACTTTTTATATTATATCGAATTCTATATTGATATCGATAGTCCAGAATACAGGATGATAAAACCTCAAGAATGAAGGACATTATTTAATACAAAGAATAAGAAAAATTTGACTCTGCGTTTATTACAACTCTTACCGACATGTAAACATAGTGTTGATATACAAATCATTTTCCTATCTTAAAAAAACAGTAATTCAACTTTTCAAGGATTTAAGGTATTTAAATTTTACGATTTTATGAAAATATATTATTCATTTTTTAAATACTCGAATGCATTCTTCTGAATAACAATGAAATTTGGGAAATTGTTTTCTAAATAGCAGAAAAAAATTCTAGAATTCTTACAATAATAAAAGTTTTCAAAATTGTCAAATTCTATTAAAATATTTAATGATATATAACTGCCTTTATGTAAAGAAATCTTCGAAATAATACAATATGTTCCAAAATTTTCATTGACTATAAGAATAATATGAACATATGTTCAAAATTGTCAAATTCTGTCGAAATACTTCATGACACTTTCTAATCATTTTTGAAATAAAACAATATGTTCAAAATAATTTCATTGAGTATAAGAATAATATGGACATGGATCCTATATAGTGGTTCGATCACTCTCTCTTAGCACTTTGAACTGTAATACATATAACCAACCTTCTTATCACTTAAACTGTGTCAATAAATTGATACTAACAGATTATCTCCAGACAAGGTAATCTAATCCAAGAATATTATATTTCATGCCAGAAATTATATTTACTTTATATATATTATATATTTATGAAGTAATTTTGAGTCCGAAATCTTTTTCGTACTATAAAAAAGGATTTGATTTTTATTCTTGCTACTGGTAAAATTCGGTGATTTTCACAAACATGTAGTACTAGTTTTATCAAGAAAATAATCGGTTTAGAAGTTTTACTTTAACTGATTTGAAAGAGTTTTGCATATAAATCAACAGAGATTTCGGAGTGAATTCATGTAAAGCGTTACATATAACGACTTAGTTTTCTTTTGTTGAGATGGCCATCTTTGTTCATCTTCTCAGTGCCCAAACTACTGCTCACAGGTTTTTGCTTGGGTTGTGAATGGTGAGCAAATTCGGCATATGGTGTATGCTTCCCATAGCCAAGCTGGATATGTGAATGGCAGGATATTATTATTCCCTAAAATTCCCTAACTGTTGGGAAAAAACTCCAGTAATATACCTTATTCAAAATTAAATCAAGTGACATTAATTGTAATGATCTATTATGTGAAGTCTCATTCCGAGTACCTCATCGTTCAACTAGGAACAATGATCTTTTTACTGTCCCTAATCACCATACTAACTATGGATACTTTTCACCCATTTAAAGGTTTATGTGAGAAGCCAACCGTCTTAATTGTGACCTTACAGGAATTTCACTGAATACTTTTGAAAAACAATGTAGCAAAAGAATTCGATAGGATGTTAGGATGTTAACATTAACATCCTTAACATTAAGTTTATATATTTCCACTAACACTTATTCTGAAATACATCGTACCCCAAGTTATTGTTAGTTCAAACTAAATTATAAGATCCATCTAGCATTTGCAATAACTTATACCATTTTTATGTTTTGTGTAATTTTTCTCTTGATTTTTGCATTCCTATGTCTTATCACCACAATTTACACATGTGGACATTTTTTCTTTATTGTGGTAAACATCTGTTTTTAGCATATTTTCATATGTATATGTGTGTTTATATATACTTAGTATCTGCTTTTATACACACACGATTTGTCAATGAGATTAATTCATATGACAATAAAGCTTATTTGTTTTTATTATTATTATTATCATTTAAATTTCATATGTTCACATTGATATATGTCTACATTTATACATACAGTGAGGTCCAGTTAGTTTTAAGGTAATAATGTATTTATATAAATAAACATCATGTCTTTACCTGGAGACCAGAATGTTCATAGGTATAGTATATTACAAAGTCCAATTGAATGGCATAAAAACTAAATAGTTACCGAACGTCGGCAGTTTTTTTGTATGGCATGGGCGGCATGGTATAATACGACGTCTAATCATTATTTTTATGTGGGAGGATTTAAAAGTTATTAACTACTTAATGTGTCAGCCCCGGTACATTAGTCTTTTACTTTTATTCAGCTTTTCGGATTGGCTTCGTATAGACTATACTTCAAAATACATCTTTTTGTTCAGCTTCATACCTATGAGAAATAATTCTAAAAATGCTGTAGAGCCATGAACAAAAATCATCAGGCAAGAATAATAAGTCAACTCATGCTGGACTCAATCAATTAACGTTATAAACATCTAGCATTTTGTCAAAGATTCGTGTCATACGAAAAGATGTCACCTGTTGATCTTCATCTTAACTCAGCTTCATCTAAATCAGCTATTCTTATACATTTCAGAAAGCAATTTCTAGTTGAAAATAAAACTATCAAACATACCCTCTTGCATCCTTCCTCCAGTACGGAGCATACAGGCCCTTGAAAGCAGGTACAAAGTAAACATCTCCTGTATTGAACACTTCCTGGGCAAGCGATTCGGTATCCTTTTGAACATCTTTAACAAAACCCATATTGTCCCTCAACCACTTCATGGCGGCACCTGCCACTGCCACACTACCTAATGAAAAAGTATCTGTTAGGATAGGTATAGGTCGATTAGTTATAATTTTTTTTTATATCCCCTTCTAGCTGAATTTTGGATGGAAATGAAATTTTTAGAGACTCAATTTTTTAATTTATTTATTTTCAAAAAAATGTGACCTGTGATTACCTTCTAGAGCATATACAGGAGGAGCACTTCCAAATTTATAAGCCAGAGTCGTGACTAACCCATGAGTAGACTGAACTCTCTAAAACAGATTTAAATTTGTTTTTGAAAAATGAGAGTGAATGTCAATTCTCACTGATGTTCCTGTATTATACAAAAGAAAACATCCGCTTCTATAGGTATTTTTTGCCTGTCCTTCACTCAAACATCTTTGCCCCACCAATGAAGCTTGCTGATTACCCAATATCTGAAAAGGACTTCGAATGTAACCAGAGGTCAAAGTATATCTTCTGAATCTCACCCCTGATATATAAACTCCCTCCAATGGTTTTCCTTGAGAAACTTTTCCGTAAATCTCTGAGCTACTTCTAATCTCTGGAAGGATCTCAACGGGAATTTTGAAAGTGTGTAATAACAAAGGGTCCCAATTCAAGAGTTCTATGTTCATAAGAAACGTTCTAGATGCGTTTGTGACGTCTGTAAAGTGTTTTCCTCCATTTATACCACCTGTTAAATTCTAGATGAAATATTTGAGAATAGAAAAAACACTGAAATTACTATTGAATTCGTACCCATAAAATCCAAGTGTCAACTGTCCCAAAAAGGCACTGCTTTGCTTTTATTGCCTTTTTCACTTGAGGTATGAAGTGAATAAGCCACTTAAGTTTGAATGCACTAAAATAGGGAGAAATTGGAAGACCACAGTTATGTTTAAAATAGTTCGTATTGTTTTCTGGTACCTTTGCCAAAATTATATCTACTGTGGAGTCAGTTCTTATGTCATTCCATACTACGAAAAAAGATATGTGAGATACGTAGGTCCCCACAAAATAAAAGAAAATTACCGATAGCATTATGAAGAGGTTCCCCTGTAGTTTTATCCCAAACAATAGTAGTTTCTCTTTGATTTGTTATTCCTAAAGTGACGATATTTTTTGCTGAAATAAAAGATTCTATTAGAAGACAATCAAATAGTGAAGGAGCATGGATGATGTTACAATTGTATTTGTAGGTGCAAAAACTTTGGGTGGACAGCCATTTCAGCTGATAATTTATTCATCTCTTCCATTTTTTAACAATTCTGAATAGGTTAATTCGCATATGCTCAAGAATAACAGTTGTATCACATAAGTTTGGCTTGATCATAAATACAATTAGCATACAAAAGTTCATGGTAATTAAAATTTACATATATTGGAAAGTTTTGGCTATTAGAGATTCATAATTCCATTGACTATAGAAAGTACAAATTTGAAATAAGATATTTGAATAAAGTCGATTAAAGAACATAAATGGTTGGATCAGTTCATAAAAATATTAGAAATGCTATCAAAAAAGTGAAATGCCAGATTAATGCTAAGATTAAAATAGTTATAAGTTAAGAGTTCAAATTGAAATTTCACTCAATATTATGAATTTAATTCGCCCGCCGTGTTTTCAGTCTGAACGTGATAAACTAAAAACCTGCAAAATAATTTTTATTTGATTTTCACCAACGGATGTACTGATTCGAAAGGAAGGTTTATGTGTATAATTGACTGATGTTTTTAGAACTGGATAAGATATAACAATATTATCCGGGAGTAGTTGGATAGATTGTGCTAGCCAGATAGTGTATAGTTCACTATACCCATTTTAATGTTGAAAACAAAGGTCACAATGAAAACACTCGAATTTTTAGGAGGGTGTAATCAAAATATGCAAAAAAAGTTGTATTGAATTTTGAAATGAAGCTTTCTATTGTTTATGATCTTTTCAAACAAGTATTTTCAAAGTATATTCCAATTAATAACTGTTCTAACCTTACAATTCTTTCAATTTTTTCAATCCGTAAAACAAACTCTTTCATTTTTATTACACTAGGAAGAAACATGTTCAGCCTAAAAAATTGAATGAAATTCGCTTATAATTTAATTCATGACATCATCAGATACTAGTGCCAGTATAAATACTGGTAAAGCTCGAAAAGTATGTGCCCTACGATTTGAAAGATCGACAAAAATTGTCACAATATGAGGTTAATTCCTTCCTTGCTTTTGCGCGACCAAAAATGATACGTGGTTGAACACCTATGAGCCACGCAGGAACTTCCTAAAGGCGAAAACCCAACAAAAGACCACGGTTACCGTATGCTGATAAGCAACTGGTGTGATTCACTATAAATTTCTGCAACCTGGCCAAATTATCACAGCAGAGTCCTATTTGAGGAGGCGGGTTGGGTGTCTTTGTTCATCTTTCACTGCCTGAACTACTGTGCGTGCTGTTTTTGACGAGTGCATTAGCTTGGGATGTGGGGGTTGCTTCCAGAATCACTTGTGGTTCTGTTACTCCCCAACTGAATGTCATCCCAACGATGACTTAATTCTAAGGTGTCTGTATCCGTGCCAAAAGGATGAATGACAGCCTATCAGCTGTCTCTACGGAACCTTCGAGATACCAGGCGCCCTATCGTCGTAACATCGCCTTGTCACGGTAATGCGGGGCTCTGCCGTGATTGACCTTCTTTCCCTAGCTACTCGTGGGACTTTAATGGACAGAGTAAACTTAAAAATTCTTTCTGACGCCGAGTCTACAGAGGAGATGGATGTCGAGCTTACGACTCCAACTGATCTCTCTGTAAATTTAGATCAGGAGCGAGTCTACAGAGGAGATGATGTCGAGCTTACGACGACTGAGTCATCTCCTCAAGAGCAGGGTACCTTATGAAACCGCCTTGCACCAAATTATTGAGCGGCTTACGCAGAATCTCTCAGGTGGAGGCATCGTCAGGTGTAGCTGACGTGCACCATACAAACTAATCGGCTTCGTTGAGAGGCTGGATTTATTTGGTCTAGTGTGAATAGGTGTGAGCCACAATAAACCCTTGCGGGTTGCGGTGGAGGGTCAAACGGACCCACTCACTTTGGACGAAATGTACCGAAATCGGCGAAATGTACCGACAAATCCGTCAGCAACAATCGGGCCTTTTCTGTTGGCCCTTCGGGCCAACAGAAAATGCCCGATCCTGCTTCACAACAACGCACGTCCGCACGTTTCACAAATTACCATGCGAACATTAAACGAATTGAGCGTAGAAGTACTGCCTCACCCACCATACTCTCCAGACCTCTCGTCAACTGACTACCATCTTTTTAAGTACCTCGATAACTTTTTCACTGGTAGAACCTTCGCCGATCAAGACCTGACAAAAACGGTCTTCGTCGACTACATCGAATTCGAGCACGCAATTTTTTTGCTGATGGGAATAATCGACTTGTGTTACGTTGTCAAAAGTGCATAAAAAAATTACTTTCTATCAAAATACCATAAAAAATTTTAATCGTCCTGAAAAGGTATTTTTTATATCAGAATGTATTTTTGTTGAGTATTAGCTATTTTGCCTTGAAGACAGTATTTTGCGAAGGATTCACAATATTATAAACAATAATTTATGGGTTTTTAATCTTCCACTATCTTAAAATTATTGTTTTCCAGAACAAATGATCTTTGGCATGTTTTCAATTTTTCTATTATAATTCTTTATTTTTCGGATCTACCTTATTTTGTAGGCCTGAAAATTATCGTTTTCAAGAATATATCTACCCATTTTTTGGGTCAGTACCGTCACTGATCTTTTAATTAATCAACCAATGGCTTGTAACTGGTTCAATATTTGCATATTAAAATTTTGAACTTGCTGACAACTATGCATCTCACGGGCCAACGTTAGGAAGAAATGGTCGAAATGACTCAGAACTGCCGGTTATAATGTACGTCGGCTCTCTGCCGGCTATAATGTAGATCTCCAACCGGTTGAAGGGACAAGGGCTAGACGGCAGACACGAGCTAGACGGCGGAACACGGGCTAGACGGACAAGTAAAGGCATACCAGCAACTGCCCAGCGAGTCTATTGTCGGTGAAGTTGAATACAATGCCGTTGAAGCGGTCTAGCATGTTTCCGAGAGAGGGACAAACACAGGAGACCAAGGAAGTAGAACCAAAAACCACCCCCGAGAGTCGCTGTCAGGCGGCTCTGGTAAGTAAGTAAGGGTTCAATCTTAGGGTTTTTTGAAAAGGGTTGCTACTGATCCAATGAGACACAGGATAGGGTGCGAAACAGTCTATTTTCGGTTAGAGGGGGAGACATAGTACTTATTTGATTGTTGACTTAGTTCCAAAATAATTACAAATGTTTCAATAAACTTGTCAAAAGTAGTTAATAAAAACTTCACACACGTGTTACATCATTTATAGTAATAAAAATCATTACCCACCTAAAATAATTTCAGGCACAGGACTCGATGGTGAATCTGACCCTTAAGGACCACAGTAAGGTAATTTAGAACGAAGTTCACTTTAAAAAGCAAGCAAGAAAAATCTTCGAACAATCGAGCAAATATACCGCATCAAAAACGTTTTCACACAGGTCTCTAGAGACGAAAAAGAATCTCGACAGTCGTTCATAAAAACCAGATACTGGAAATACTTTGCAAATGTCAAAAACCCGTCAAAGTGAAATATTGGTTGCCTAACCCGGAGGGCATGAGAACCGTTGCTACTTGTGTAAAAATGGAATTGAATTAAGTATTTAAAAAAAATCATTAAATGTTGTCAGTGGCATACGGTGATAGTACTCTTGAGTCAGAAACATGTTTACAAGTGGGTCAAGCTTTTCACAGAAGTTTGAGAAAATGTGAATGATTAAGCTCACCCTGAAAGCCCCAGCACATCAACAACCAATGAAAATATTGAGAACGTGAAGAAAATTGTTATGGAAAATCGTCGAATCACTATTTTTGGCATGAAGCTTGTGGCAGTGGAGTTCGTTCCAAAATTGCAGAATTTTGACCAGAAAAATAGTCGCATGTTTCGCGCAGGCATTGTTGAATAGTCAGCAGCGATTCAGATTTGCTTGAAATTGCTATAACTGGTGAAGAATCATGTGGATATAGTTATGACACCGAAACTAAAATCCAATCGTTCCCAAGAGAAGAGCTCAGGAGAGCCAAGACCAAAAAAAGGACGCCAAATTTTATCAAATTTCGTGGCATAGTGCATCAGGAGTTCTTGCCACATGGTCGTATGGTCAATAAGGAGTATTATCTTGAAGTTATGCGCCGCTCGCTAGAAGCAATAGGAAAAAAACGTCAAAAACACCGTAATCATGACTCAGCCACCGTATTCACCAGATTTGACCCCCTGTGATTTTTTTATGTTACCAAAATTTAAGAGACCAATTAAAGCACGGCGTTTTGCGAAAATTGAGAAGATGGAGTATGGTATGGTATGTATAGAATGGTATGTCCTTGAGCTGAAAGCTCAAGCATATCAAAACTGCTTCGAAGATTGGAAAAACGCTGTATCACATCCGAGGGGGACTACTTTGAAGCAAAATAGCAATTATTGATGAATAAATTAAAAATTTTTTATAAAAATGAAAATTCCCTCTTTTTTTTCAGATTAGTAGTCGTTGAGTATAATTTGGAACCTCTGGCGTAAAATGAGTCAATTAAAACACTTTTCCCTCTCCAGAATAAAAATATCTACTTTTACGACGCGCGTTCCGCTAACGAAGTTAGCAGCATCAAGAATGTTCCAAATTGTTGAGAAATGACAAGTTTTTAAACGCCTTCGAAAGTTTAGAGATCGAAAAATACGGAATGAGATCTAGGAACGGGAGAATGCTTTCTATAATTATATTATCTTAGAAAAATTATATTATTTTTTTTCAACAAAAAAAATAAGGATGTATCCTTTCAAAGCTATAATCATAAGATTTTTCAAATACTTTTGTTCTCCAGTATACGGGGAACTGATGCATTAACGATTGCTTGAAAATATGGTGGAGCTATTTACATTCATGTTTATATTGTTTGTACATTACAAGTAGTTTACCTTGAATACATCATGTACTCTAGGAATGAAACAAGTAATATCAATTACTCGAAACTGATAATTAATGATAAAAAGGACCAGGATTATCATGACCAATTATCTCAATAGTTCGTTTCGGCAAATCCCATTTGATTCTCGATAAACGATTAATTAATGATAGGATTCAAAGTAACTAAACTAAATAGTATCTGACAACAACCTTTTCCAAATTTTTGAGAAGTCAATTATTAGAATAACTATCATTTGCAAAGAATTTTTGTCCGAAACTAGTGTTCTCATTTTTAGGTAAATTTCTGAATAACTGCTGGTTTAACTTTATTGTTTTGCATTCCAATATTTAATCAATTGTATAAAAATCAGGTTAACTCAATATGAGTACTAAATATTGTTATTGTAATTGAAAAAAATATTTGGAAGAGAAACAAGCACTTTTCAACTTCAACTTTTAATAAAAATCATGGTTGCCTAATAATATTTTCTATAATTACAGGGTTGTAATTCAAATAACTGTGAAACTTTTATATTCAATAAAAAAAATATTTGATTAAAAATTTTAAAATACTGCAGTCATTTAAAAACACACACAGAATATCTCCTGAACCACAGGCATATACAGAATATATTATAAAAATAATTAAATCAGTCTCAATTCATTATTCATTCTAAAAACACAAAGATTAACTCCTGAACCACAGGCATAAGCAGAATATATTTTTAAAAAAAAATTAAATTATTTTCAATTCATTATTCAACTCTCTTGTAGGATGATGATATCATTAAGTACTATTTATGACTTACATCATTAATTTCATGAACCACTTACTTGAGATAAGAGATTCAATACAGAATATAACTTTATTAGTATGTAATAAAGAAAAATATTAAATACTAAATGAAATATGGGATTATGAAGCTTAAATGGAGAATACTTTATCTTCAACATATATATCATTTGAGAAGTTTTTGAAATATCATTAAAAGGTGTACCTCGTAATTGAGAAGGCTGTAGTTTTATGAAATTCATATTTCTGCTCTACCACCCAATAAAATGAAGACATATGTAAAAGGAAAATGCAATATTTTCAAAATTCAATGTATGAAAATATTGCCTTCATAAAAGCTATATCAAAATTGTAATGATATAATTATTGATGTCTTAAAAGAGCGTGGGTTCTAAATTATTCCATTTCAGTTTTTGAAGATACCTACCCTGAAATTTGCCTAGTAAAAATATATGTATTTAACAAACTGGGCAAAGTGAACTACAGAAAACAAGTCATCACAAAACTATAAAATATTAAATGATGGGCAGATGGGAATGTAGCATATATCAGTTGACCTCACAGCAACCTTCAAAAAATTTAAATCATCAGAATGAAAAATGAAACAATTTAAAAATTTTCATTAAAATTTGACACATCAATGTAAAATTCTTAAACTGGGTATATCAATTTAAAATAGATTGATATCTTTAACCACATACTTATTCCAAAACTAGAAATTTGCTGTGAGTCGGTACATCAGATTTTGTATAAAGCGGTTCAAAAAGATTATAGCGAGTTTACGAATTATATAAAATATTTCAAGATTCTCAGTCATTCTTACCTGAGTCTCCCAGCTTATTTACCACTTCCTTCATACATTTTTCCACAGCAATCAATATTTCTTTGGGATCTTGTTCTGACCATCCCTCTTGCGGAGTATAAGTGGTAATATCAATAGTGTGTTTACATATTTCCTTTATGTGCTCACTAGGAAATACACAAAACTTTACAGTTCTTGTACCAGCATCTATCACCCCAATTAAGGGCCCTTCATAGTCTTCGTGATTCATCCTTTTAATATCTTAAAATAAATAAATGTGCCAAACAAGGGCTTCCAAAAATTTTTCAAAATTGAACTTATTGTCCTAGCTGTTAATATTAACATTTAGGGCTTGTACAGAAGAACATTTCAAGAATAAAGCAGCAAGTTGTCTGAGAAAAAAGATCAACTTATTTCTTAAAATGTATAAAATAACCATAATTCGCAAAAACAATGTTAATCTATTTAAAAAATTCATGACTGCCAAGACGTCTGTACTTACATGACAAACGAAATGAATGACTTTTGAAGGATTTTTATTTTAAACTATAACCTATCCTTTTACTTTCAGCATTACGGAGGTGTGTCCTTCACACCCATGCACGTCACAAGTTGTACTAAAGAAATGAAACTGATTCTGTGTGCCACCAATGATGGAATTTGTATTCCCGTGATAATTCATAATTTTCTTATCTTGTTTATAATTTATCGTACATTCCACATTCTGTTTGTTATAATGCTATAGTCAGGGAAAGTATTCAAATTTATTTCCCATTTCAATTAATACCCACACTGACATCTGGCGTAATATATGTGAAACTTCTACCGATCGGTAAAAATGGTATTTTCCGAATTGTTGCATTGGATTTCCTTCAATCGAGGATAAAATTTTACTTGCAGAGTATTATCATTGTATAGGTTAGTCTATATACAAAGGTATTATCTTTGTATATGGTTAGTCTATATACAATGGTATCATATTATTGGTTTCACTTAATAAAATGTCAAACAGAAAAATTTCAAATTTTATTTAGTAAATCATATCATATTTGTTACGCTGAAAACACACAAAAAAACACAAAATTGCAGATGCAATGCGATACGTTTTAAAGCTTGTTCTATGTTGTACGTCTTATGAAAAAATATATTTTGTTCTATGTGTCAGGGGCATGTTTGATGATAAAATCAGACAAACGTTTCAGTTTTTTCGTCCATCATCAGTGAAGATTGTAGCGTTTGAAAATTCAGAAGATACTAGTTTCCAGTCATTTCTTATTGCAATAATTTGGTTTTATTACATTACAAGAATTTTTTCTTTTGAACAATATACTCTGTATTTACTTCTGATGAGTGGAAAAATTATCACGTGTTTTAGACGGTTCTCGTTTGATGGCTGAAAATATTAAAGTACCTGCATTAATCTTAATTTTTGCATATGATTTATCAAAACCTGTCCTCATATACATATACTATCTAAAACTAAAAGTATTCAATGTAGTACCTATTGAACAGTTTGTTAAAAAAAAAAACGAGAATTTTTGCTCATCGCCTGAAAAATGATTGTGATCTTTCTTAGATACTTATTACAGTACTTCAGTAATTTTATGAAAATGTAATCCCAAGAGAACCACCCATGTGGGTGTGTATACCGCATCAATATTATCATAATAAAAGTAATTATAACCAAATTTAAATATTAATATCGTGAATTTTTCCAAAACAAGCATATGCTTTTGTGGATTCAATATTCATCCATCACATTCATTTTAATTGAATAATCTGTACTGTTGTTTGTTTATAAATGAATAAATTATTATTATTATTATTATATTCATTTTACATTTACCTTCGATGTATTATTTGCTCATATAGTTTGTTATTACATATTATATTCCTGGCATTGTCTTGTTTTGTATTCTCAACGTCATCATTTATCTTTTCCAAGAAAATTTATTTTTGAACAATAAAGCATATTTACTACTATTATTATTGTGAAATAGGGGTTTACCCAGGATTCTGATTTCAGTTGGAGAGATTGAGCTCAGAACAATTAATGAATTTCAATAGTTACAAAAATAAAACAAAAGTTTAAAACGATTCGGCTGCAATTTCTAATGTTTGGTAACTTTATGATTGGAGGAATAAAGTTCTTCTTGATCAGCAGTAGATTGAAAAATTGAACTTTTTTTCAGTATCTCTGATGAAACTAACTTCAAACTGCATTATAACTCGTGTTCAAATATTGTTGTAAAATTTAAAGATTGTTTATTGAGCTTACTAAAATAGTTCAGAAATTGATTTTTGTTTTCAATACACAATTTCGTGATCAGTTCAGTTTTTGAATATTTTAATTAGTAACACAAATGATCCAGTTCAAGTTGTTATATATTCAACATTTCAAAGTGAGCCCTTTCAATATCACAACAATTACAAATGTGAATTATTATGAAGGTTCTGAACGATGAATTTGCTTAGTCCAAAGTACATGAATATTTTATTTACAACAAAATAATAAAAACAAATATTGATTTGTTGACAACTGTCAACGAATATATAATAAACATGAACATTTTTACAAATAGTCTAAAGTAATGATACCCACAATTTACTACAAATATTAAACAAGTATACTGTGGTACAAATTCAATTACAAAGACTTTACATAATCATAGTTTGAAAACGATTTCAGTTTAAACTGCATGTAGCAGGCCTCAAATTATATATACTTCAGTTACTAAAAAATTTTCACTAATAGTTTCTATGAATGTTTTTTCACAATATAAATAGTACAAATTTCCACTTAGTTGTTATTTAAATATATTTGATTGAGAATCAACATGTTTTTTCTTTTCGTGGCATGAAATACATTATGAGACGACCTAAAATGGCAATATTAGCACAGAAAAAGGATACACTTTGTATCCAAATGAAGAAAAAAGTGTTCTGACCTCGGAACTCTAACAAGTACGCTGGCAAAAGCCATGCGCCCTGTGCCACAAACCATATAAACAACAAGAAAGAAGCCATTTTAATAGACATTTTTATTTGCCATAGACACAAAGGCAAAATTGTCAGTATCCATACGAAATATTGGGATGTTAATACACTGTTGTAAATTACCATTACTATTGTCTGTGTAAGTACGGCAAAATTCAAAGAAAATCTATTCAATCCATATCGAACTGAAAAAACTAGAATTAGGATAATTTGGGGCAATACTGTCAAAACTTTTTGCCAAATGCCAATATTTTTTACCCAAGCAGTAAGATATTGCAGATAAAAAAATAAAGAAAAATTGTGCCTAGTATCTTTACGCACCAGATGGTAAACGTATGTTTCAAAAACAAATTTGTAACCAAACCACTGATAAAAAAACCAAGTTAGGATAGACAACGATGAAATGCACCCAAATATTAACTTCAGTTGGTCTGAATTTGGCACTATATAGTGTAAATATTCCTTCCTAAATATTGTCTTCCTATTCACAATATTTCCACCATCAGCCACTATTTCATTACTAGTTGCGAAAGAGGTTGGAATAAATTTTACATTTTTCAATTGTTTACCTGAAATATTTTCCATTGAACATTTCTCTTTACGGTCCTCAATAGAATAAAAAGAATATTCACTCAGAAACATAAAAAAAGTAAGACTGTACATTATTGGATACAACCGGAAGTGTATAGAAACACCATGAATCAAACCAGCAAAAAAAGGATATTGTCTACACTGGAGAAAATAAAGGCTCAGTAAAACAAGAAAACCTGCTATTGAATCGCAGTTTCCTCTAGTTCCGATTGCAATTGTCAAAGGATTATACAGCCAAAATACCATAGCTATGTTAGCATCAACATTTACATCATCTTCAGATAGTGAATCAGTACCCACAATGTTCATTCCTTGTTTTTTAGACTTTATTTTCTCCTTCATTTTCCTGTCATATTTCTGGTTAGTTTCTGTCAACTGAGACTCATCTCTGATTGAAAATCTCTTGAAATATCTTAGCTTGTAACAATCATACTTCTTCAGATTGTACTTAACTATGGTTCGAATTAACAGACCAACAATAGTATCTACCAGCGAAAATATAACTTTACCAAAACTGTGGTGTATGGTAAGGTTTGGAATAAGAAATATTGCTATAAAAGGGCTGTATCTGAATGTATGGCGGTCATATGGTGAATTACCATTTACAATGTGGCGTGAAGCATCTGTGAATACTTTGTAATCAATATCAGTATATTTTACTTCTGAAATCTGATCGTGATGTATTCCATAACAAATCAGTATAAATCTAATAATTAATGATATAAGCAAATGCCACTTGTAGCTAATACATACAATTCTTTTGAATAAAGGAAACATAATTGGGGCCCTATATTCTAGTATTCAATGTTCTGGCAGTTTTCTGTAAGCAACTTTTGAACCGTACAAATTCTTCACTACAGTCATTCAAACGTATATTGTCTGTTTTCAAAACACATGTCGCATATTTTGCGGCTTCACTGCTGCATTTTGCTAAAATAACGGGATACTGTCTGTAGCGTTGTCTTGCTTTATGTACCGATTCCATACTTCAATCTTTACTCAATCTGGAAATATGAGTTCTTCTTAGTTCTTCTATATCTATCACCTCTCTGCTAAAGCAAATATCGTAAATGGGTTTAGAAAAAAAAATTAATAATGCAGTTGTTGTAAATGTTCCCACAACTAGTCTAGGGTATCTATAAATGAAACGTTTGTCCTTGAGCCTTAGTCTCTCCCCAATATCTTTCATTGTTCCTTTTTTTGGTTTTATTTGTATCTGCCTACACCACCACAGACAAAAACTCAAATCGTTCCCTCATCAGCTATAAAAAGCTGATTCTTGATTTTCATTTTCTTGAAATAAAAACCATTATGTAATTAATAATTATAATAGCAAAGGAACTTTACCTTTCAAGCACACCCGCACTATGTGCATCAAAATCTGACCTATTTTTTTAGATATATATAAATTTGTTAATACTTTTCTATCTTTAATTTTGTTTCCTACACCTTCCCCCAGTACTTGTCGTACTAGTACCGCTGTTTGTAGGTTTGTACCAGTGTCAGTGTTACCAACAACACCGTATAGAAGTACACACCCAACACTCATATTTTTCACTAGTCATCTAAAAATTTTCCGCGGCCAATTTGAAATATACATTTAATATCCTATTCGCGGTTGATGTAAAACTATCAGCAATTTCTAAAGTGAATGTTTTTAATTATCGATTATATCAGTTGATATGTTCCTAAAGAAACTGAAAATGTGGTTTGCTATTTTTAAAATAATCGCTTTCGTGGTTCCACCAAAGTATATTATGTGGTTCTGCTGTCTACACTGAATAACCGGTTACACTTCTAGGCAATTTCTGGCGTTCACATATTCAAAACGTATTCGTCTGTGATTCAAATACATTCATTCTGGCGTTGAAACGATGACGTCACATTAACTATGATTTGAAACGTATTCATCTCAGATTAACAAAAGACAATAGAGAGGCTTTTTCCACCCTTACATTGAAGGCAGCATAACTTTGTTTGTTTCCGAAAAGTAAGTTGGACCATAAAACAGTGGCGGTTAGTTTAGTTGATAATCGGGGGGATATATATTTATAAAATAAATAATTTCAGGTGAAAATGTATTCTGTTCAACAGGAAATCTGATTTATTATTAATGATTATGGAAATGGGGCCAGTTCTTTTACCACCTACTAGAGTTTTATTTATGTATGGCTTTATAATAAAGCGCGTGATTTACTGGGTTGAAATTAAATTATTTCAAATGAACTAATTTATAACAATGATAAACGTTAATTTCAAAAGTAATGAACTTTGCTACATACAATCAGATTGAGAAATTTGTAATTTATTCTCAGATTTGATAAACTAGCGGTACGGTGCGGTAGAAAACGCACTTGCAGTTGAGGCATCTGACATCATCAAAAACTGGATGCTGTGAGACTAGTATGAGAAAAAGTACATCACACGGTGTACGCGGTTGGGTACGAGTGCAAGTTTGTGGTTAGTTGAAGGCGGATGTCGCGATGCCATCTCGGCGGAGATCAGCAGCAAGTTGATTGCAGGCGTCCGTTTTGACTTTTGTGAACGCCCGTGTACGTGTAGTACAGTATTTCTTGTGGGCGGCTTGAGTTCGCTGGAACGCGGCTGCAATTGTGTGGTCGATCCGACCGCAAAATGTGGCTCGTGTACGGGCGCACTAACGTTACTGCAGTTTCATTCTATACGGACATTTTCAAACTTATACAATAAGTGTATTGTGCAATAAGTTTATAGTATAAGTTTGAAAATGTTCGTAGAATAAGTTTATTGTATAAGTTTGAAAATATCCGTATTGGACGAAACTGCAGTAACGTTAGTTACAAATAAAAGTGGCAAAAAACACAGAAAGTTTCATTTCTCTTTTTTAGTGCGCCCTTACACGAAACACATTTTGCGGTCGGATCGACCACAAAATTGCAGTCGCATTTCAACGAACTCAAACCGACTATAAGACATACTGTACTACACGTACACGGCCGTTCACAAAAGTCAAAACGCGCAATGACATCTCCGCCGAGATGTCATCGCGGCATCCGCCGTACACTAACCAGAAACTTGCATCCGTACCCAACCGCGTACATCGTGGTGTACTCTCCCATTTCATATCAATTTTTGATGTCAGTTGCCTCAACTGCAAATGCGGTTTATATGACCGCAAGTCGACCATAAAAATGTGGTTGGGTCAACCACAATGTTGTGGTTGCCTCAACTGCAAATATGTGGTACGTGTACGGCCGCACTTCCATTATGATTTTCTACCAAGTAGTAACGGCTACATCCATCAATTCACATAATTCTGTTTTAATGTTTTTCCATCCTCAACTCATTCAAATCAAAATGTGGACGTAATATATAATGCCCCCAGAATCAAACTTACTGCAAACGAAGTCAAAATAAACAGAATCTGTACATAATTGTCAAAAAAGATCTAGAGCTTTGCTATACGAATTTTGTCCTGCAGGTAATATTGACATAGAGCATTATTCAATTTGCGTTCAGCATCGCAGTTTCTTAAGGTCACTGGATGAGAGTAACTTGTGCGAGGATTTTCTTCAATATGCCAGAAAATGAAGGTATTCACACCAAATTTAGGAGTATTGTGTGCAACTTCCATTGGCAACGCTGTAGATTCATGTCATAACCTCAAATCTTCATTTTGTAAAAGTATATTTGAGTAGGTTAAAATTGAAGCAACGGCCATCCAAAATAGAGAGAGAGGTTTAAAATCCTGGAAACATGAATAAACTATTACGAAAAGTATTATCTAATAACAGTTATTCGATTATAAGACACTATAGCGGGGGACTCTATGAACCATCCTACCTTGAGGTATATTTAATTAAATAATCATATTTGCAACTATTCATTGAAGTTATTTTATAGGCCATGAAACCAAAGACACCCCTTTATGACACAATAAATATTCAATTACGAGGATACGATTATGCCATATTAGAGAATTACCAGAAGTTCATTCACAACATTCTAAAAAATATGGAAATCAACGTAGAGGACTGTTGGGCAACTCCTGCTCAACATATGCATATATCTACTTACAAGCCCAAAAGTGAAGTCATCAACGCACAATACAAACTTAAAATCTATGAGAGAACTGTTCAAATTACTGACGTATCATCGCTTCAGGTGAGAATAGTTCCCTAAAAGAAAATATAATGCTTATCGAGATGACTGTTTTGTGGTTTTCAGCTTCCACTCGTTATAAGAACAGTGGAAGCCAGCTTACCAGCTGGAGTATCTGTAGAAGTCAGACCTCACGAAGAAGCTGACGAGGAGGTTCGATATGTTCCAGACAAAGAACTCCATTCTCTGAAGCAAGAGTTGGACGATTTGGGAGGCCCGTCCAAAACGAAGAGATAGAAAATGAAATGTTTTTATTTATTTTAATAATAGTAAAACAAAAATTTGATATTCGATTTTTTCCTAGGATACCCTGAAAAATCTATAGAGTTGAACTGATGAAGATATCTGTTATATAAACCAATAATGTGAATAAGTGTTCTCATTGTTTATTTCAAAATCCTCTCAAAATGTGATACCTCATTGTTGCCTGAGGTGTGCCTCGGTATGGTTGTTGATTGTTCAATTTGATTTATTAAAATTGAGAAATAAGGACGGTTTCTTTTTGCAATTTGTTCATCAATCGTTATTCCCATCAATCATCCATTTACAAGAATGCTAGTTACTCATTCATAGTACATCATAATGCATTCCTTTATACTCGTCTATTTCAATGATCATCAAGAAAACTACACTGAAAAATTATGATTTTGTTTCTCTATTACTTTTAGTTAAGTGTTGACTAATAATGACAATGTTCTCAAGCCATTTTTGTTTGTATCTTGAACATTTCAACTATCTATTCACTCCTGTTTTAATTTCCAAACATTCTTGCATCAAATTGTTAGTAGAACAAAGCAAATTTTAAAAAATATTTGAAAAACTACAGCATCGGGTGGGTTACTCATAGACAAATTCTCAGGTGAATCTACAGATTCCCTGTGATATTTTTCATAGCATTGCTATATTATGTTTCGTGAAAATTGTCCGTATGTGTATTGTGAAATTTATCTACTTCTGTGAAATTATTGTTATAATAATAATATTTATTCATCCTTAAAGACTTTGACAAACGTATAGGATAGGTCAGTATTAAGCACATAAAAAACACATTAAACAATAAAATTGTAGATCCGTAGATAAAAATAATACAATAAAAATGTATTTAATAAAAGTCAGAATTACAAAAATTAAAACAATCGTAGTTATAAAAATTGAATATGTCATGCCAAAACCACATGCATTCAGTCGAGATGGTCCGAGAGAAATTCACCAATACTATAGGAGGCCTTAGAAAGAAGTAATGTTTTAACTGCTTCTTCAAATGCTACAGTGTTCATCTGTTTGAAATGGCCTGGTAACCGATTTAATAATTTTATTCCCATATATTTGGGAGAATGTTCGAATTTTATAGTTTTATGTTTAGGAATGCTCAACTCCTCTGCATATCGAG
>WOGN01000888.1:1826-21592 GCA_015342105.1 Leptinotarsa texana | reverse complement strand
TCCACTAAGTTTAAATAAGCCATAATGCTTGCCCCTCCCAACATAAATTGACGTGTTTTTGGATTTTTCCTAAATACCAGTATTACAAAAGTTATTGAAAGTGGATACTTTTATCTGAAAAGCACTGTATATGGTAAAATAATAGATAAGGAAAATGTGTATAATTGATTAAGGTTGGTGTACCTGTATGGGTGGTACACTTGGATGGTTTACCTGTATGGCATATCTATATAGCATAAATTGGGGTTAGCTTCGCCTTAGCTTTCATATTCAATCTTCCTCTTTGAAGATAATCACTTGCTCATCAAAACACGTGTTGAGGTGTTAAAAGTAACGATTTGGTGTTGGGAAAAAAAATCAGTGATATTCTTCAATATACTTTCACTCAACATAAATGTGAGGATTCAAATAATATCTCCAGTCTATGTCCCATTTATTCCAGTATAATACTTTCCTTCCAAAAAACAAATAAATCACTACTTATTTTTGCATAACACTAAAAAGACACGAAAGATAGCCAGTTTGCTCAACTTTTCATTCAGGTGAGATATGTTGTCCTCAATTTATCTATGGGCCTAAAATAATGACAATTGACATTGAAGGATATGAACCAAGATTTGGAGAAATTCATTTCACACCATTGGTTCATGAGAACCAGTGTATGGTCTATTGATTCATGGATATCATCACCATCAACAAAAAATAGTGTATCGCCAGCAAATATTGTCGTTGAGGTTTGAGGAACATTTTGTGGTGAATCATTGAAGTAAGCAGGGACGACAATGGACCCAGAATGAAACCTTGGGAGCATTCTGTGTTACATTACCCGATGCCCAGGAAAAGCATGTTTTATCATTACCCTTATTCAGAAAAACTTTCCATTCTCTTTTCGATGAATGAATGAAGTACCATTCCAGAGGTGTTTTTTATACCATAATCACAAAAATCAAGTAGTAGATCTATGTTGTGTGGAGGATAATATAATGTGGATGTTGCAAAATGGTGTTAGTCTTACAAGGTCTATTTTTCTAGTAGTTTTAAGAAAGACATCTATTAAATATTCAATTTATACGAATTATAATCAAATTAGTAGTATATGAATAGAATAAGGTCTATAAAATAATAACTTTCATTACCGATCATCACAAACTTTGGACTTGAGAACCACTCCGTGAACATATAACTCGGTCCGAAAATGTATCTTATCCCCAGCTATAATACTCACATTTTTAGCAACCCCTGTATTAATAACATCAAATATCCTATCCCTCCACCTTTCCATATCGTCGATATCAACAACTATTTGATCCGCTTCTCTCCTCAAGTTACTGAGTTTCTGATTGGCTACACGAGCTGGCCAAGTTCTGCTTGCCACCAAGCTATCCAATTTTGAGAAATACGCTTCCGGAATTTCCGCCCGGAAGTCTATGAATCTTTCGACTCGCTTGAGTTTGTGGCAGAGACGCTCGAAATTATATCTGTAAAACAAAGCAACCTTTGACAGGAAACAGATATGAATCATATGTGAATTGTAGTCTCTCCTGGAATGGTATTAGACTGAATGACCATGAATGGCTACAAGTATTTTAGAAGTGACGGATGTCACGGATGAGGGTGATTTGAGGAGTTTTTGACCTCAAATCACTAGCAGACTAGTACCAGTACTCTTGGTACTGGTCTCAAGTCAATTGATGAAACTACTGTGTAGTAAAACGCCTCTAGAATCAAATTGTGGAAATTAATCATCAACGAGTATCATCTACGTGGTTAAGTGGAAAGATAGCGCTTTGCTTAACTTCGCCAAAAAATATCCAAGCCGGAAACATTCAATGACTTGAGACCTATTGATATTTTACCGTCACTCCCAAAAGTAATCGAAAAAGCAGTTTATGAACAAACGTATACCTTTGTCAATAATAACTGTATCCTCCCCATCACGCAGTCTGGCTTTAGAAAAAAATTATGATACTACAAGTGCTGTTTCTAATATTACCGATAGTATTATACATTCACATGATAAAAATGAAGTAACTCTGTTAGTTTCGCTTGAATATAAGGAAGCATTTGATACAATGAACCATATTTTACTATGTGTAAAACTTTGTTATTACGGATTCGATGAGAAAAGTCAATATTTTTTCAAATCTTTCCTCAATAATAGAACACAGCGTGTTCTCATCAATAATAACTCATCATCAGAACTGAACGTAATACATGGGACACCTCAGGGTTCTATTCGTGCACCTCTCCTGTTTATTATTTACACTTCTGATTTTTTCAAAATACTGAAGAATTTTCAAATGCTTTCCTATGCTGATGATACTAATCTGATTTTTTCTGCGAAAATTGATGAATCCGTTCAACACTTTTTGAATAATGATATAGATGACCTTTTGGAAATATCAAGAAATCACTGTTTGAACATCAATCCAAATAAATCATCAGCCATTATTTTCGGTAATAAGAGGGACAGAAATAGGGCCATACATAATTCCTTAATTTTTATCAATAATCACAAATTGGAATATAGCGATAAAATAAAATGATTGGGGTTGACATAAGATTGCAATTTGAGATTCACTGGCCATATTAACTCTCTAGTTGCGAAAGCATATAGCTTACTAAAACATCTGTACCCACACAGACAATACTTGACTAAACATTTCAAAATTCAACTATGTGATACACTTATTTTATCAATTTTCAACTACGGTGATATTGTCTATGGTCCGTGCCTTGATCAAAAAACTTCTTCCAGGATCCAGAAAGTTCAGAATGACTGTGTCCGATTAATATTTTCGCTGAAATTGAGAGATCACGTAACAACATTTTTAAACAATCTTGGGTGGCTGAAAATGTTAAATAGAAGGTAACATAACCTTGTATGCTTTGTTCATAAGTTATTGAGAAATCAATGTCCAGATTACCTCTACTCCAAAATTACTCCACGTCACCAGTTAAGTTATGCTACTGTATCACTATTAATACACTCATGTATAAAAATATTCTTGGTTGAGTGGTAGAATGGCGTAAGGTAAACTCCGCCAAGATTATTATTATTATTATTATTGAATAAAGATCCTTTATTATTATCATACTGGTAGACAGGTAGACGACGTCACTTAGAAGAGCCCTCCAAATCACTTAATATGACGCGTCTAGATGTTATTGGATAGAAAAGGAGCTATTGCAACAAAATTACCTCAGAGACATTTCATAGTGTGTGAAATAAATTTTTAAATAGAGTTTAGAGTCAGGAAGTGAATGACAAACATTTGGAACATTTATTTCTAGAGCGAGCTTTGAAAACATTTTTCCTTGGATAATTGTTGATAGAAATCAGATGTTAATTCTGTACTTTCATGAAAGGGTATCAGATGAAATTACTTTGGAAGATTTTGACTATTTCAAATGTAACCGAAGTTAGTTTTGAGTTGTGTGTTAAGAAAACACAATTTGTGGCAGTTTTGTACTGTTGGTGAATCCTTTTACCAAAAAACCAGCATGATTATTGATCGAAGGTGTTGCTCAAAGACTTAATAACTGGATATCTGCGGCATTGGTGGAATTAACATCTGCAAATAGATATCATCATTATGAAAGCACCAAATTCATAAGTTGTAGTTGACTTTTCAGTGCAGCGTTGAACTCAGCAACCCCCAAAAATTATCACTTCCTTCAGAAAAGGGCAGGCTGGGTTAGATCAAGAATGTATGTGCTCTGCTGTTTCATCATTTTCCAAACAGACATCGTAGTTCATCCCTATTGTACTCCAATAACTATTTGTGTTTGGAAAAACTTATAACTATCCCTAGGACAGATTTTAGTCCAATGAAGTTGCTTGCAGCACCCTCCTTTGCAAGGAATTCAGCAGCCAGGCCAGTATGGCTAAAAATCCAGACCAGAGACAATTCTGGCAGTCTTTGTATCCAGAAAAGTCGTTTTTAGCAATTTTCTACCAATTTAGATGTTGCTCGGTAGGATCCAAGAGCTTCAAACGCCTCTCAACTGTCCAAGAATATCCTGCCAGTCTCTCCGCACACAATTCAATAGCATAGATTTCCGCCTGAAATACAGTTACATAGGTCCCTAGGCAGGTTTATATCTCTGTCTTGGATCTACAACTGGAAAAACCTGCATCGTAGCCTGATCCATCTGCGAACCAACAACTATCTACTCTTGATATTTCCTTCTCCCAGAAGATCCAGTCCTCTCTTTTCGGGAACAGTACTGCATAAGGTGGTTTGTGGATCGATTTGTGCAGTTGATGATGTACACAAGTCTATACACAGTCCATTCAGCCTCTCTTCAGAAAAGTTTGGAGAGGAGGCAGATCTAGAAGGTAGATCTAGAAGGATCTCCATGGCCACTGACGGTGTGTTACTGATGATACCACAGATATCCAGACCAGCCAGCTTCAAAATGATAAAATAATGCAAAATTGAAGGCTTGTCCACTAAAACAGAGTTTCACTGACAGCCATCAAATTGGCATTTGGAGGTCAATATTCTGAAGCATATGTGACAAGAGCCTAATTATGCACCATTCTCATAATTCACCTATTCTACAAAACTTCACAGCTTCAATTTGATATTATAACTATGACAGTAACTTGACCCTAACTTCACTGAGACAACTCAGAATATATGTGAATCAAATTAAACTCACCATTTCAATAAACAATTACAAGAGACAGAGAAGGCACACTTCAGTGATCCACATAACCTCACGATAATAAGAAAACAATTTTTCAATTGAAACTCTACCCTAAATATCAACATTCCAGAAATATCATTTTCTTAATTGAAACTCATTTGTATAACAAGATTTTTATAATCAGAATCAAAACATTACCCCGAATACCTGCAATTTCATAAAAATCTGAAAGAATGCGCAACGTACAGTAAATGCTTCTAGTCGTACCGAATCAGTTGAGTGCCGGCTCGGCGGTCTCATTCCAAAGCATGATAGATTTCAACAATGAATTCCTTCTGTTGAAAAATACGGTTTAGGTCATTTACGTACTTTGTCCATGTATGCGAAAATTGGGTCATTATTGCATTATTGCAAACAAATGTTGGTTTTGAAATATCATGTTATATGTACTCGTAGTTCAATCATGCTGGCTGCTCTTTCAACTTGTTGAGTTGGCTGGAATATCACGATATTCGCATCAGTAAGTTGAGCCATTTTAAATGCATCCGCAGTGAGAGATGAATGAAAAAGTTGTTTGGATCATAAAATAGTAACTACCATTTCATGATTGAGAAATGATCACTGGTTTCAACTAACCTTGCGACAATTTGTTGGTGCATGTAGAAAAACAGTTCTCCCCGTCTGTTCTTGTTAACAATTTCGATGGGGCCGTTGAAGGGGTAGATCAAGTGCCAGTGCCAATGATGAAGATTGACTCCTATGTCTTCTCTAAAATAGGCGATGCGGTGTTCGGGGTCCAAGTCGGAGGCTGTATAATCTTTAGGGATTTCAATTGGCTCCTGAAATAATTATATTGGTCTGGAGTGAAAAGTGAAATACTTTTATGAGAACATAAATATTTTGACAATAACATTGTATATAGTTGAGGTGGGAAATCATTAAACATATGATGGTAGTCAAATCACCAATATTCAAATTTGTATTTCATTAGACGATAGAAATGTGGCCAGCTGAGTATTTACTGAACATTCATTTCAACTTCTGAAAAGTTTCATAAAATTTGGAAATATAACAAAACTTTCCCAGTGCCAGACCTCGCAATATTGAGCCAGGCTATTGCCTCACATTTTCCAGGATGTAGGCTTCAGGGTTTTACGTGGCTATAGTCTTGTCTGTATAATTGGTCCCTTGTTCATACCAGGCAATTTAAGTGGCGACATTTATCTCGATATGCTGGAAAACGCCATCGAACCTTTGATTGTGCATGAATTAGAGAACCAAAGGGCAACCTAGCTGTAGACGAAGATTTGCTGCACTTCCAACAAGATGAAGTACCTTCTCACTCTGCAGCTCCAGTTAGGTACTGGTTGGATACTGATTATCCGAACAAATGTATTGGAAGGAGAGGTCCCATTGAGTGGCCACCGAAATCACCAGACTTGGCGCCACCTGACATTTTTCTGTGGGGTCACCTCAAGTCAGTTGTTTATAAAACCGAACCTGCGTCACTTGGGAAATTGCGAGAAAGAATTACGCAAGCATGTCTCGACATTACTAGAACAACATTTGCCAAAGTTCGTAGGAATTTGAAAATTGGCTGTATTATCGTTTACAGAACAACGGAACACACTTTGAACATTTACTAAATTGACATTTTCAATAAATTTGCAGTTCAACAAAAACCTCATTAAATACTCCCTTCGAACCAAAGTTTCACAATTATTGCTCCGTTAATGTGGGAGGGGCCTAGGGGGTTGATGGAGGTGACTCATCGTTCATGTCACTTTAGTATCCCTTTACTATCCTAGAAACGGTTTGAAGCATTTTCCGATATCAACTTTCGTTCGTGAGATATAGCCCATTGTAAGTTTTAAAATTGACACACTGTATATGCTCTTATTTTTTTGTACATTTTTTGCATTATGAGCTCGTTTTTTGCATTATGAGCACTGTTTTTACTAGTTATTTGTTATTGCTGTAGTTGTTTTGAGGGTTCCAATTGGTTCCTTTCTTTTTTCTATTCGTATTGTTTTTTTTTTTCTCTCTTTTCCTTTTTTTCTCTGCTGTTTCTCTTTTCTTCTTTCATTTTCTTATTTCTCACTGTATGACTAAAATAACTTCCTTATTTCTTCGTATGCTATCATTTCGTCGTGATTTTTGCTCGATCATCCAATCTATCAGTGATTTCAGATCTGTTCAAAAAATATGTTTGTTTTGAATCTGTTTTTCTGTTAACCAGCTGTCGTACCCCTACGAAAATTGTTCGAGCTGAGGAATAACGAGGTCCTACCTTTCCACATGTGATTCCTAACACGTGTTGGACGGTAGCAAGTGAAAATCGATCGTTCAGCCTTGGGTTTGAACCACCGACCATCACGGCGCTCGATTCGAATGAGTCAACAAAGCACCCACGTCGAACCGACTGACAACAAATAAAATGAAGCATCGAAATTCATCACTTGATTCTTCCATCTTATAGATCATACCTATCTTAATAAGGTTCCATTCATATCGTTTATAAAATCTAGAACGACATCCGTTTTCGACTGAAACCAATTGAAATTAGCTGTCTTTATGAAAAAATAACAAACTTCACAAGATGAACCTTCATAATCCTACTTGAGTTGTGGTCAAAATATTTCTTCAAAAGCATTGTTGTGCAGGAACCAGTTTTTTTCTGTTTTTTATTTCGAAAATGCACATGTGGAGTTGAAACTGAAGGGTTTGGAATTGTTTTCAATTACCTTTTTCAATATTTCCAATACATAAACTATGTTAAGTGATATTGAGTATAATAATTAATACTATTGTTATTATTATACAGTGATATATCAGCTACAAACTTTTTTCTCTTCTGTCGATAATGTTACAAACTATCCGTGCCATATCAATAGGAGAGTTTTTGACGAATAAATGAGTGATATGGCTATTGAAATTAAAAAACATCATGGATAATTAAATTTGAACACTGAACTTCAACTGAACTTTATAAGTATCATACTCATTCCACTTGCTCTCTCGACGCTTTCCTAGCTGACGAACTACTCGTTTGGGATTGCTCATATGTAGGTACTAATTCAATAACTTCCATTCTCCCGTGTATAACTATTAGTCGTTACGTTACGTTGTCTATTCTCTGGTTATAAAAAAATCTCAATTCAAACAACTAATACATCATTTTTCTCATTTTTCAACTATACACTTACCCTTGATAGTGTAGGAACGATGTTGGCTTCCTCTCTAGCTCTGGCAAACACTTTGCCGTCAATGTACTTGTCCGGAAATGAGTGAACAAAGGACGGCAAATCAATGTCCTGTGTATCAGGACGATGCAACAGAGCAACAGATAGACAGTAGTTGAAAAGGTAAGGATTGACGCGGTCTCTGGTGTAAACTGCCACTGACAGGAGTTCGTCCACGTTTCGCATACCTGCACAAAATTTTCATTTTGATTTAGCTTTATTATCATTCACAGGTATGAAGATATATATTTTTTGTGAAATGACTTTTGATATCAGTGGAACCTTGACTTCCTTAGATGAAGATTCTAAAATGGAGAGCCGTGACAAGTCTTTTCGTGACGCTAGTTTCGTCATCTAATATTCAAGATGATTTTTATCTATGGTGAAAATCTACCATTTGAGTTTGAATTTATTCCAGTTACACTTTTTTATGAGATTTTAACTAAATACAAAATCGTTAGCGTTTTCGAAGCCGAGATGTTCAGTGTCATAATTTTATTCGAGTTTGAAAGTCGTCAATTTTTGAAATTTCTTTATGTCGCTGGTGCGACTAGGTAGCTTCTTCAGAGGTTCTCAAATCTTGAGTTTATCTTTGATAACTGAGTATTACGACTGCGTAAACCATATTCGTGTTGATTAAGGTTAGGTTAGGTTAGGTTGGGTCCAAAATGAGTTGGTCTATTTGACCCTCCACCGCAACCCGCAAGGTTTTTTTGTGGTTCACACCTATTCACACTCGATCAAATAAACGCAGCTTTTTGAGGAAACCGATTAGTTTCTATGGAGGGTGATCTTTCAGGTCAGATGGTAAGAGTACGGCTCTGCTAATCTCTCAAAACGTGATTCGGTCCCCATCGGAGCAGGCAGAAAATATAGGCTCCGGTCCAATGAAGCTGCTTGCAGCACCCTCATTCACGACAGCAGCCTCACTGTCTTCCAGGCCAGTATAGCCAGAAATTCAGACCAGAGACAATCTGTGAAGTCTCCCTATCGGGGAGAGTCATTTTTGACAATTTTCCACAATTTTCATTATTTTCATTGCACACAATTCAATAGCATAAATTTCTTCTTGAAATACAGTCGCTGTTAAAAGTAAAACAGTGTCTACCTGTTTTAAGACAAAATAAAATATAAGTTGTGTCCAATAAGGTTGTCATACTGTGATATTATGTGATTGTCACACACTACTGTAATTTTTTTTGTCTCTAAAAAACTGTCAATGTCCATAAAACTCTCTCCTCTCTGTTATTCCTATAAGTGAAAGGAAAGGAGTTAAGCTTTACCTCATCCAAATTCCAAAATCATCTCAAGAAATCTATTTGCTCTAGCCAGAAACAATCAATATTCAAACAGTCGCATAGGTTACCAGGCAGGTTGATACCTCTGTTTTGAATCTGTGACTGAAAATACCTGCACCAGAACCGGTTGTGGATCCCTATCCCGTATCAGCACAAACAAACAAACAGTATCCTGTGATTTCCTTCACTGAGTGCATGTTTCGCCACAGGTCAACACTTTCCTACGTGCTTTTTCAGCCTTCTCCTGAATCTTTTGGTGGTTCCGAAGTATACCTTTTCACAAATGCATAGTATACGACACACTACTGCTGCTGATAGAGGGTCTGTTCTGTCTTTAACCGACCTGAGGCTTTATTGTATCTTTGGTGAGTTTGAAAACATTTTTATTGTTGTGTTTCCCTGGTCCATTTCTATCTGTGGCCCTAGGGTTATATGGTAGATATTGCCGTGTAACCATCTGAGCCTCCTACGCGTTTTGAACTGCAAAACTCTTCAGTTTCATGGCCCTGTCGATTTTGTTCAGTTAGAGTAGAGGTGACTCCTCTCTTTCGACTAGGATGGTGGTTTGATAATGTGTCCAGCTACCTATCTGTGTGCGTGGGTTGTGATTTCACTTTATGGATATTCTAGCATCACATTGTTAGGAATGCTATCCGCTGGTTCTCTTCCGTCTACATGGTAAGCTAGAGTGTTGAGTGGTCTAAGCAATGATTTAGAGTTCAAAGCGTCCCCTCCAAGTTTCCAGATGAGGAAGATGTCATCCACGTAACATAGCCGCAAGGTTCATTAACTCAGAGGCGTCAATTGCCTTCTCTTCAAAACGTCCCATGAAAAAGTTGGCTATCACTATGCTCAGTGGGCTTCTCATCGCCACACCACTTATTGCTCAAAGAAGTTTGTCCTTCATTGAAAGAATCCTTCTGTAAGACATGTTCCGTAGAGTCCGACGATATCACTTGGAAACAAGTAGGTTATTTTCCTCAGAGAGTCTCCAAAGGGAGCCAGATGCTTCGCCAGATGGTAGGTAGGCGAGCCTTGGACACTAACTATTGGTATCAGTGACGTGTGTTTATGTACCTTCGGAAGACTAGAGCCTAGGCAAAATGCAGTCGGAATACCCAGACATCGGAAATAAACTCAGTATAGATTTACTTCCTTCCTTCCTTTGGAAGATTCCCTCATCCTGTTTTTCGTATCAAGATGGAGTAGTAGAAAGCCAAAAACTTTCTTTCCCAAAAATTAATCACATCTAAAAATTATAACCCCTTCAATTCAAACTCAGAATGTGTGAACCTCTGAAGAAGCTAGCCAATCGCGCTAGCGTGCTTCGTTCAGTGAAAATCTCAGAAAAATTAACGAAAAGTGCATTCCAATATCGATCTTTCAGCTGATATATGCTTATCATTTCTCACGTTGTTTAGGGCGAATGTTTCAAAAACAAAGTGAATGAAAAAGTTATTTTCGTGTTATTATGAAAGTAGTAGTAATTTTTCTGTGAAAGTAGTTATTTCAAACGAAGGTTTTTTTAACGTTTTGTTCCAGAAAGACATTTTTGTGCTGCAAAGCTTTGTTGAAACTTTATTATGATTTGAATTGCTTTCTCTTTCCTTTTACCGTTTTTTTATATGAAAATGGAGAAAGCCAAAACGGTTTGTTACCAAAAATTGGGCACTACCGAAATGTAAAATATTGAAAGTGTATACCAAATTACAGAGAAACTCACCCATGTATATTTCTATGAGTCTTCCCGCAATTCTAGCATGCTTAGGGATGAACAGAGAAAAGTTTTGATCGCGAGGAAGGTCCAGAATTTCTCCGAGTGACGGAATTGGTATCTCTCTCACAGGGACCTTTTTGGTAGCTTCTTCTCCGAATTTATTGACAATCTGAGTTCCAAGATTCTTGTATTGATCAGGCTGTGGAAGAATGTTGTATTGAGTTTTTTGTGTACAACAAAATATGTTATATTGTCAAATGTGTTCAAGATACAGGGTATTTTCTAACTACGGTACGGAACTTCTGAGGGTGATTCGTTAGGTCGTACGCCAAACTAATGAAATTCTTCGTGAACTGTCAATCATCTTCTAACAAGAATAATTCCAGTTGCTGGAGAAGATTACATGAAAATGGGAATTTTCAGAGAAATTGATTGATTGATTGATTGATTGATTGGGCATTCACCCAATTACAGGAAATGTACAAAGGTGTTGATGAAAGTAAAAGCAAAACATTATAATTAGTTACAAACTACAACTAAGAGAAAAATAATTAGAAATAAAAATGTATCATAAGAAGCAAAAAGAAAAAGTGATCACAGTTAAAAGGTTCTAGTGAGAATACACTTTGAAATAAAACTTTGAGAAATGTGATTAATATCGCCCATATCAGATATTGAATTATAGTTGTTACAAAGTATTGACACTAGTGCTTTCAAACTGTTATTTGTTCTGACAAATCTGGTATCTGGAGTTAAGGCGTGGGGTGCGGAAGTTGATCATTTGTAAAAGAGCACACAAGACCTTATTGTTTAGCAGTTTATGAAGAAAGGAGATTGTGACAAACAGTCGTCGTGTATTCAGAGATATTACATTAAGTTAATTCAGAAGGATAGAATAGTCAGTTCCCCTCTGAAGATATATTCTTGTGACCTTGAAAGACAGATATTTTAATTTTTTTTTTAAACAGCATCAATATGATGTATGTGGCAATTGTAAATTGGATACCATATTAACATACCGTCGAATAGTTTAAACCTCACATAGGCATTAAACAGTGTTATAATCGTATAAATGTTCTTGAATTCTCTGGTACTCCTTACAATAAAACCCAACATTCGATTTACTGATGGAATATTCTATGTGGAAGGTGAAAGTGAATGTATAATCAAAAGTGATTCCAAGATCTGTCATCTCATTTACTCGACTAACCGGAATGCTGTCAATTACATAAGAAAATTCTATTATATTTTTTTTTTCTAGAAAATGATAAAATGTAACATTTCGATATGTTTAACTGTTAATGGTCGAATACTAAATCAATTTCATTTTGTGAAATTAAGCAGTCTTCATAATTGTCAATTACTTTGTATAGCTTTAAATCATCAGCTTGAAGAAATTTCGGGCAGTTCTTCATTTTTGCCAGGTCATCAATGAAAAGCAGGAATGAAAGAGGCCCCAAGTTCGAGCCTTGTGGTACCCCAGAGCTAGGTGTGTACAAGGAGGACTGAAAACCTTCATGTTCTACTTATTGCTTTCTGTCAAAGAGATAGCTTGTGAAAAGATCAATTAAACTTCCAGAAAAGCCAAACGATAATAGTCGCTGAATGAGGATGTAAAAATCAATTTGGTAAAACGCCTTTTGCATATCCTATAAACTACGTCAATTCGTTGCTTTTGGTTTAAAGCATCTGAAACATGTTGAGAAAGGCATGCAAGATTGGTCACACATGACTTTTGTTGCAGTAACTCATGTTGATCGTCCGATATTATACTTCTGATCAAGTTATAGATAAAACCGTATGGAATTATTCCATTTTTGGGCCGTCAAAAATCCCCAAATTATCAGAGAAAGTTATTTTCAGCAACAATTTTTGATGAACATTTGGGTAGAAATAATTAGTGTCTACCTAAATGGCACATTTTTCTACCAGCAAGATCAACAGGTGAATCTTACATGATCTTTTCACGAGATTATTTACCCATTTTGTTAGAAGAAGTGAAAAGACATGTGAGAGTCAATATGTAGTTAATGCACAACGAGACTCCAGCTCATTTGAGTAGTTGAGTTCGAGTTGACCAGCTCGTAGTCCTGATATGAATCCTCTAGATTTCTATTCATGGGGTCATCTGAAGGCTCTTGTTCATAAAACACTAGATGTGAGTAACTTGAGGAATCGAATAATTAACAATTGCACTGTCATAATGAATACTCTAGGTCGGGTTGATTAAGCGCCTTTCTACTACAAATAACTGTAGCAAATTTGAACCAAATCGGTGGTAGGATATTTATGATATTTCATTAATACCTCTTTTTCTATATTTCAAACATGTGTTCATAGAAACCTCTTTTCTTAAAAGAACCTAACGAATCACCCTCTGAAGTTTCCTACCGTACCTTGGAAACACCCCGTATTTTCAAAAATTAGGCTATAAGCGTAGATTTTCTCAATGGTAATAATGTAATAATTAACCTAGGCTTACCAAATAAGACGGAGGTACATCAAAAACTGTATTATCTTTTCCCTTGGGCATGATAACTAGTTCTCTTGGACGTTCAAACAATTTGACGATGTTTTTCTTAGCTTCAGCCATATTGGATGAAATTCTGAAATAGGAAAGCTGATTGAGACGAGGTATGAATCCCACAGGCTTTCATTTTTGAAATACGATGTATTTTTCTGATATTTGTTCAAATTAGATCTATATTTGGTTCCGAATTGTTATATGGGTTTTTCTAATATGAGAAAGTCAAATTTGATTTTTGTTTCACTCTTACTTGTAGACATCCTTCTCTGTTTTGAAGAGACATGCTAGTTTGGGCATGTTTATTTTTGGGCATAGTTCTATTACATTTCATAGGTAGTGAAAAAATAATTTTGAAATATCTCAGTGAGAAATAATCGATTATTTGAAAAACTGGAAAAACTATAAAATTTGTGTCTACACTGAAACTCCAAAAATCTAGTGTACTACTCTTGAAATTAAAATTATTGCTTTCTCACTAGTCGTATCAATTTTCTCAGAAGAGGCTAAGTATCTCAACTGCTTCATTAAGTTTGACAGTAAAATTGCAAAATTATCTTCAATATCGAAGAAGAAATATTGGCAGTTCAACGAATATGACGCAGCATTCCAATTGTTGAGTAGGCCTAAGAGAAAATGAGTTCAAACAGATATAAGAAAGAGAAAACTACATTTTCAATAAAAAATATGCCAATTGAGGTTGACAGTGACCAAAAACAGTGACCAAAAATTTTTCTTTCAGTTGTTTGAGAACCAGTACAGCCTCTCCGGAACAAACACTGTTCCCAAACAACCGAACTGCAGCACTCTTCTTGACGCGCGTGTCACCAATCAATCAATCAGATGTCATCTTCTGAAGACGTCAACTTTCTTGGTGAAACTCAAGTCTAGAAAAATGTTCCATTTCTGGTTTTCTGGAATAGTGCTTGTGTTGTATTTACCTATTTCTAGTTCTCGCAGAATGCTGAGTAGATGAAAAATATGTTTAGGATACTTCAGAGTAGGATTATTGAATGAAGCATATATACATGTCAGTATGTTGAAGTGATTTTCAATTATTTTCAACGAATTTAGGAAAAAATGAATTTTGAGTTTGATGAATTTGGGTTGAACAAAACATATACGTGGAGGCATAAATGATATATAGGAAGTCATAATCTGATACTGCCAAATTTGAAATGAAAAAAAAAAGATTTATTTTCAAACAGAAAAACTTAACAGAACAAAGTTGAACCAAACGAAACAATATTATCAAATCATGCAACGTTTAATATTTATATAATCAGTCAACCATGCTTTAGTAAAATAGCTTCACTTTATAATGAAATTTTTTGAGGCGTAAGCACCTTTGATGGTTAAGTAGAATAGCCTCAGCTAGACTCCACCATCAATTTCATTATCTATTCATCCCGCATTTGTTATTTATCCTCAAAATGTCAAGTTGTTATACCAACAACCAGAATATAATATTTTCAATTCTGAGTAGTCTCTTAACGTCTGATAGTAATATTGCAATTTCCTCACCTGTTGAATCTTTCTATATGAAGACACCAAGCTGAACTGAACGATAATAATAAAAAATCAAACTTTTATTCATTTCTGAAATTTGCAAGGTGGTCAAAATGTTCACTGCAATCAGTTGTTTCTTGGGAATACCTTTGTCAATATTTGTTTTTGCTGTAGGATGTGGGTTTGATAGCTGTAAAAAAATATTTTCTTTGGCGTGGGAAACTGGTACATAAGAAACATCGCAATTTTTATATTTATTTCACCTGTATATTCATTGATTTTATCATATCCGCATTCAAAATGTATGAACTTGGCCCACTTCCGAAATTTTCAGCAATATGAATATTCAAAAAAGCTTATAGGCTGAGCAGCAGTCAACAGTCCCAACAGTTAATATGAGTTTATTCATGACGTTTTATAATACAGTGTGTTACAACGAAAACTTAACAGAGCCGTTTTTGAATATAAAAAGTAAGATTTTTAAAAAAAGCTCGGACACGTTGATTTCTAATTGAAAGGAGACACTTTTTTAATTTTTTCAATTTGTTTTTTCATTTATGTTATTAATAATTTTGATCTTTATATTTTTTCAGCTTTTTGTTAATATTTTAATTTTATTTGTTTGGTTGTAGCTTGTATGTTAATTCTTTGTAAATTCAGTTTTAATAAAATTGTTATTTTTGATCAATCTTATTGATTTTGTACTTGTTTTTTGCAGGGTTTTCAAATCAATTTATATTAGATAAGACAATGGAAGTCCGAACTGATGAAATACCCCACAGAACATTCAAACAAATATAATTGACACATTAATAACTGACATAATTTCAAAAGGTGTTCACTTGAGAAATCGCATTTTTCATTATAGATTATTTTTAGAAAGAATTTTTGAATAACTTTTTTGTTTAACATATATCACCTACTTGTATGCCTACTCTTTAACGAATGAATTTACCTGAAAAAAGTCAGGTATAAATTCATTAACTATATGGATAAACTAAATTTACAAAAGTACCGTAATTATACTCAACTTCTCTCACCTGGAAATAAACAGATTCAATAATAGCGAATTATCCAGTTCAGTTTGATCGTTAATAAGATATTGGCAGTTTTTGAATTTGTTTATTTCCATACTCTCAAACAGGTTAGGTTTTGAATCTTTCTTCTGAAAATGGAGTTTAATTTTCCACTCTGGAAACTATTTCTGTGTTCCTCTATGCGGGCTTCGAACGTTCTTCCAGTTTGACCTATATGAAACATCAAACATGACCCACTTGATAATGTATACGAATGTGTGGATCATGCCCTATATTTTATATAGGTCAAAGTAGAAAAACCAGCAAAGCCCGCATAAAGAAACACAAAAATAGTTTCCAGAGTGGAATAAATAAACTCCATACATGCCACTCATTAAATCACCAACCTGGTGTTTGGAAATAAAACTGTTCATTTAGATGACCTGCTACAAACATTATGTATCGTGGTTAAGTAAATTATCTAACTATCTATCTATTTATAGGCAACACATTATGGTAATATGAGCCGTTATCTACTGAATAAAATGAAATATTGGTCTGGTGCGAGCCGGCGACCTTCTAATACGCGCCTAATTCAGCGCGACATTTTTTACTCGACCATTTGTTGGCAACCTTCTTTCTTGTCCAGTCATTTTAGGGGGTTTGCCTAGGAAAGTGGACTTCCCAGCTGTAAATTTTTATGAACTTTGTATTTTGGCATCATAAAAGTATTCTCAAAATTCTTATTCGATTCGACAGTCGCAGCTTCAAAAATTAGGGGGTCAAAAGTCATCGAAAAAAACGACTTTTTGCACGTTTTTTGCCACTATCAATATTGTAGGAAATTGAGTTCTCTACAAGTTTTATCTCAAAAAGTTTTCATGCGTTGAATCGTTTTTGAGAAGGCAGCGCGAGCGCAAATTGAATATTATTTGAAATCAACTGGTTGTCCCGATCGAAA
The DNA here is from genome assembly GCA_015342105.1 of Leptinotarsa texana. Lineage (NCBI taxonomy): Eukaryota > Metazoa > Arthropoda > Insecta > Coleoptera > Chrysomelidae > Leptinotarsa > Leptinotarsa texana. The sequence continues at coordinate 4,669 of WOGN01000888.1, read as the reverse complement.
TCAGCTCATTCAAGGTTTATAAATCATTGCTTAATAAATAATTATAAATAATTTCCATTGTTTGAAAACGAGATATTGGCAAAAAACGTGCGGCCGTCGAATCATATGTGAATTTTGAGAATACTTTTATGATGCCAAAATACAAAGTTTATACAAATTTACAGCTGGGTACGTCAACTTTCCGAAATAAAGGCCTAAATCGATCTAAAATGACTGGACTACTCGGGACATCGAAAGAACACAGACTCGAGCATCATTTTCTCAAATTCAACTGGGTTATCAAATATTCAAAACTTCATTCTGATTATCAGTTGATAGGGCAAATAACTGAGCTATCTTTGAATAAAATTAGCACCTGGAAGAGAATGTTGAGCCATATAAAAGCGGAAATTCTTGATTTATAAATAGCATCGCTGCAAAATGATCACCTCGGGCTCTTGTCAATGAACGAGGTCATCAAGTAATGTCACGAATTTCTCTCAATTTCTGTACACTGGCTTGATAAGACAGGAAGCGGATAACCAAATTATAATGAATATTTATTTTGGTATCGATATTTATTATTGTGCATTATAAATATTTTGTCGCAACATTTTTATCTAATTATGACGATAGTTCTCCTTGGACGATACTGATGATATCAGACTTGATACTTCCGACTTTTTCATTGCTTTCTTCGGGGCATTGTGGAATGATTTTGGCCAATATTTATGGCCGTCAGGCCTACTGAGACTCCACTGAACCCGATAGTTTGGGCTAAATAATCATACAATTCTATACAAAATTTTTCGATTCGATTCATTGATATCTAAAATCATCATGGGTTTTTAGCTATGGTCATTACTTATTACATCACATTATCTTCAGTATCCACTTACGATGAACTTTCATAATCTATAAACCTACGTGACAAGGTGAGCGTTCATGTATTGTCAAGTTTTCCTAAATTAAGCTCTGAAACGAGGTTCTTCACCACAATTACTTCGATATCTGTTTTTTGTTGTTGATTAGCTAAAATTCCTGAGGAAGCGTCAAACTATCAGGTTAGTCATTAACTCTCTATTACCGCTTGAAGAAACGTCCCATCAGATATAATGACTGTTGCGTACAAGCTCATTGATAAATCGAAATTAACATCAAATGAATCAATTAGGGAGAAACAAGCTACAGAATGATATGTACTATATACTCCGGCCCCTAAAGAAAACCCAAAAATATACATACAACGAAATCATATCGAGGGAGAAATGTTGTAGGCTAGTTCACCTCATTTCAAAAGCTGTTCAGGTGCATTTTCAAAAATGTCATTTCTAAAACTTGTCAAATAAACATTATTATTATTATATTATTATTATCATTAACTCTTCCCTCAAAGTTCTCTTCAGTATCCCGAAGAGCTTCAACCTGAAGTTATCCACGAACACCTATCATAGAGACAGTGAATCTGGTGATCGTGATGGCCATTCTATTGCTCCTTTTCACCCACATGTCTGCCAGTAAGTCTATCATTCAACCACTGTCTAGCTGAAAATAAGTGAGCTGAAACTGAAAGAACGTCTTGCAAAATCATGTCATCAGTCATACCTATTTGTTGTCTATATCAGGGTGTCTATCATTTCTTTGAGCATATTGCACCATTTAGATTTTCTTCAATGAATACAGATATAATAAACGTTCACTTTTTCTGGATACTGGGTATGACCTTTCGTGAAATGTCGCCGATTTTCATCACACCAAGATCGAAAATTTTGTTTCATCAACCTAAATCGTATACTCATCACTAAAACAAATATTTTGCTGATTTTTCTGGTCTTCGAAATCGGATAAGTGCTGCGTGTTCTTTGAAACGACTTTCAATAGATCGCTTGGTCTGACCGATATATTTTATGTCACAGTCCCTATATCTTGATTCATATATCCCCGACTTTGTATTCTCCCACATCTTGTCTTTGAGATTACCTTACATTGATTGAAGTTAGCAAGAAGTTTTGAAGTATACTTTAACATTAAAGTCATTGAACATTCTTCTTGCGCTCATGTTGATGAGAATCATTTGATTTCTTTGTGTGTGAACACCTTTGTTGAAAATGCATAATAAAAGCAGAACCTCTAATTAACTCGCTAAACTATTTTTTCAATAATGTGGTTTCACTTGGGGATGGTGAATAATAATTAGACACAGACTCAAAAATCGTCCACCTGGAACTTTTGTCTACGGTATATGAATTGTATTTAACTTGAACTATAAACCAGGTGGGGTTCCTGAGAAAGGACGATGATACCTACACAACAACATTTGGGGAAAGCATAGAAATGCTCATCAAGGCACACTTTCTAGCCGCACAAATTCTAAAAGGCCCAGTGGCAGTGGGCAAAGCAAGCCGAATAGGCCAACTGCCTCGGACTGGAGACTAGCTACTGAGATAACAAAGCCAAATAGAATTAGGTCGTCTATAAGTAAATTCCAGCCATATAAATCTCTAGGAGAGGACGGAATACATCCCATCCTACTTCAAAAAGGGCAGGAATCACTGATTCCATATTCATGTTGAATATATAAAGCTTGCATAGCCATGAGATACATACCGAATAAGTAGCAAAAATGCAGAGTCATATACATACCCAAGATAGGGAAGGTAAACGATATGACGCCCAAGTCATACCGACCAATTAGTCTAGTGTCTTTCCTGCTCAAAACACTGGAAAGACATGAAATCAACACCTACGAAAAATAATCCAAAAAAGCACAATAGCCTTCAACTTGTGTAGAAGGATGTGCGGAAAAAATAGGGGTTCACAACCAAAAATGACCATATTGCTATACACTAAGGTTATCTTACCCA
>WOGN01000887.1:0-21595 GCA_015342105.1 Leptinotarsa texana | reverse complement strand
GAACAAGACACTGCGGAGGAAGAGTATGTCAGCAAGCTTCGGCAGAGAATGGACGACATTTATGAACGAATCCGCCTGAACATCCGTAGTGCCAGCGATAGGATGAAGGAGGCCTATGGCATCAAGGCGAATACTGGAGAATTCGAAATCGGTGACCTAGTTTGGATGTACAATACTAAGCGACGCCGTGGTTTGTCACCGAAGTTGCGAAACTCGTGGGAGGTTCCGTACAAAATCATGAAAAAGATTAATGACCTCGTCTACCGAATTCATAAGCCACTTCGATGGAAGCCAATAGATTGGCTCTTTATGCTGGAAACCACGATCAAGTTCGCACCCTCAGAGCACCAGAGAATGAAATGACGTTCCAGCAATTCATGTCCTTATACTTGAACGGACAGAAGGTCGTACAAGGGATAACTCGGAAAGAGCCACAAGACTAGCTCTATGCGTGGCAGATGATCTTCAAATGTCCAAGGGTATCGCTGTGGTATTTAACAAGAAATTCGGTCAGCTTCAGACATTACTAGAACAGAATCCTGAAGTTGGAGGAGTGCTACAGCTGAAGAAGTATCAGAGAAACATTTTCTACTTGGTAACCAAAAAGCATTCTGGAAACAAACCGTCGTATAAAAATGTCTGGAGAAGTCTTACCAGACTGAAGGAGACGATTCTCGACCAGAATCTCATGGACTTGGCAATCTCGAAATTAGCCTCTGTGCTCGACAGGCTAGACTGGAGAATTATGAGGAGCATAATGGAAACGATCTTCAGATCCAGCGTCATCAAGATTTTGGTGTGTGGTAACCATCTTCTACGACTGAGCATAAAGATTGGGGAGTATCAATTCCGTCGAACTTCACAGTGCAGACATGGAGAGTCCTGCAGGTATCGACACACGCCAAGGATGACATTTTGGGGCGAAACGTCTTTAAGAAAGAGGCAATGTAATGAATCTGAGACCGGCCCTGACCGTTATCCCAGATACCAAACATATGACTCATCGCGAAAAGAATGCGGTCGACGCACCGCAACGACAATTCTAGATGAGTGCCGAAATGACGAGAGAATTCTGCAGTGATCGTTGTCGCTACATAAGCTGGCCTCCCGTCCCTAGAGGGGATAGTCTGTAGAAAGTGAATTTCGCGGTTAAAGAAAGAAATCTGTGAAGATAAATTAAGCGTTAGTTGCTAAGTGTTGTACATAAAATAGTTGTGATAGTGAAATATTGTTGAAAATAATATTGATTAAGATAGGTAATTCTTTAATTCGTTACAATACCAATGCGTTTTTGTTTCATCGAAGAAACATGCATTCCTAACTTCTTCGATTGAACAGTTATCACTTTTTGCTGTTATTTACGTGAAACACAGTCGATGAGTGCATAAATATAAAGTTGAACATAATTCTTGATGACTCATTATCAACTAATCCAGCAACGCCCACAAGAACATGAAAATATATTTATGTTACCACCTTCTAATAGAACACAAAGATAAACGTAAAAAGTATTAAGACTGTTCGGTGAAGGTAATGATGAACATCCTGCCTAAGCAATCATTCAACCATCGGAAGTGTCAAAAAACTTGTTAAAATAGACGTGTTAGGCCCGAAAGCGGACAAATCATACGAACAGTTTGACCACAAAATAATTTGTCGTCGTTTATTACGCACATAAATGCAACTCACTATCTTATAGGGATGTAGTCCACCTCAGGAGTAGAAGAAGTGGGGAAACATTCTCATCTGAATAAATGAACCTGAGCATTACATTATTAATTGTAATATTATTATTATTTCCTATAGATTCTTTCCTAGTTCTCTAATCTATACGTTGTAATTATTATTTGCTCAAATACCTAACCCAATGTAAGCAAGATAAGGATGTGTCTCATGAAAATAATACGGGGATGGTTCAAACATAGGAATTCATGCATTATTAACTCATTGTTGAAAGAAAAGAATAATTCCGATAAATTCCAAAGATATACTTAGAATCGAAATTTGCCGATTTTTTTTGTTCTGGCTCCATTTGGGACAATATAGCAAAACGGATAGATGATGGTGATGAAAATAATAATAAGCCATCAGTGTCGTATCTTTCGATAAAACATTTCATTTTTTTAATGTTGTGAAATAAGATCTTGTATTAAGAAATACTCATTTGAAATCATGTAAATGAGAATTGGATAACTATAAATAGATGGGTAAGTAACGTCACAGATAACACTTTCTAACTGTCGAATTCAAAGTACTTCTTCACGTATCAGGTGTATTTTATTTAAAGCGCCTCAAAAAGTAGTCAACTCATCTAGTCCTCAGTTTCAATTACATGCCGGTGAAAATGAGTTTAGCAATACCCCCAGAGAAAAACATCGAGAAGAGTTGTCCAATGCTTCTCTCAAATTGTGCACCAATAAATTACGTTGATACTACACGAAAGAGAATAATTTTTGAAAAGGATATATTGGATGTGTACTAAAAATTATATCTCACATCAACCAGTGAAGCAATTGAACCCAGATTTGTGTTTGATAAACCATACAAAATACAAATAAAACAGAACACTGAATCAGATGCTACAAATGCGATACGCATATATACAGATGGCTCAAAAACCAAAGAAGGCTCAGGATGTGGTGTGCACTCCAGATCATTAAGCCTAATGATTAAGTAGGGGATGGGACAAAATACCAGCATACCACATACCACAAAAGAAATAACCAGGAAAGGAATTTCTGGCAAAAATATAACAATCTGCACTGCTGGCAGACAAGCCATATTAGCCTTGAACAGAAAACGTGTTACCTCAGGGCTAGTACTAGATTGCCACCAAAATTAAGTCAAAACCTCCTTAGATAATAACATTATACTTGTGTGAGTTAAATGGCACGGCAGGAGTAATGGTTATCGCATTGTCGACTCTTTAGCCAAGGCACCTAGTGGCACCTAAGGCCTGATGACTTCGAGAATTGCAGAACTAGCCAAACGTCACACTCATACTCAATCCCTAAAGAGAGGGTATAAAATGAAAAGATGCAGTCTTGCCTGCATCACCCTGAGCGACCCTGGGAAGCTGGAGCCGAAGAAATATCTGACGATTACCAGGAAAAATCTACGCTTAACAATAAGATCTCTGACTGGCCACTGTCAAAATATGGGGCTAGTGGACACACCTTTATGCAAGATGTGTCAATGGGAATATGAAATTGTCAGGCATGTCCTATGCGAATGTCCGGAGTTATCGTCAATAATATCGATATGAATATCGATATGAAGGAGATGTCTTCCAGGGACCTCTTCACCTTCCTGGAAAGGACAGGATGGACGATGGCCAGGAAAGGACAAGATGAACGATGACCTAGGAGGACAACTCCTAGTACTGTGGACCTACACTCACCTCCCCTACTCTAGAGATATTTAAACCAAACTGATTTTATTTCTTGGTCAATGATGAGTATTCCACGTGACGAAAATTCGATTTTTCAGTACCATACTTTCGTCTGACGAAACAATTTCAAGGAAAAAGTTTTCGTTTTCCTTGCAATTCCTGGTGCATCATTTTTCTTGTTTTTCTCCAATCACCATATCAGAGCAGTTAACAAATTTCAAATTTATGCTGGCGTATCAGATGAGTCGTAAATTTCACTATCCTATTTTCATTGTCAGATAATATTGAGAGATATTGGATTTCCAGTTGCAACTGTCAATAGGTTGGCCCTCCATTGCAAGGCTGAAACGCACCATACTGCTTAACAATTGCAGCTAGATAACTGTCAGAAAATGTTTGTCGTTAATCAAATACATACTTTAAGTTTCAACAGCATAACTATTATCAATAAATTGATGGATGTAGCTGTTACTACGTGGTAGGAAATCATAATGAAAAAAAGAGAATTGAAACTTTAAACTTATACATTAAACTGTTCAATGTAAGTTCAATGTTCAATGTAAGTTTGAAAATGTGTTTATAGGACGAAACTGCAGTAACGCATAAAAGTGGTATAAAACACAGAAAGTTTCAATTCTCTTTTCTTCATTAACTATTATCATCAAATCTTATCAAATCGATCTTTCCTACAGGAAAAAAATCACATTCCATTTTTACAAGGAAAAAATTAGCATTAACAAAATGTGACAAATAAAACGTCATATACCAAAAAAACATAATTCAAATCAAGGACTGTTCCTAAACACCAGTGTATCTCCTGATGGTGTTATTGTTTGGTAAAACAGGAGTCGAAAGTAGTCTTGCCTGCTACATTGACACATCAAAAATTCATTAAAAACTTTCTTTCAAATCCATACTAAATTGTGTCGTAAATCATTATTTTCGTAATAAATAATATTATTCAATAAAGGGCGTAATTTTTTACGAGTTGAATGAAATGGCACGTTGTTAGGAAAGTTCTTCAAGACATAAATAATTGAAAGCAAACATAGAATTATGCTGCAAAAACTACTGAATAAAACTTATCTACTGAATCACAACGAAATTGGAATTACATGTTTTACTAAGTTTCTCAATTCACAAATTTCTTCCATGCAAAACGGTTTTCTGAAACTTCTACTGCAATTTTCCATTAACATTTTCGAGAAAGGTCACCTTCCATAATCTACAAAACCATTACATATGGAATCCAAGTAGAAAATTACTCTACCCATCATTTAGTGTAGAAAGTGGAGGATCTCTAGAGATGTTAACGAATAAACTTCAATTTATGTTGGGAACCACACGTTAAAAAAGTAAGACCTCGTTAATCCTTAGGTCGCATATGTTTCGATTTCTGAGGGTTATCATCCGTAGGGGTGCGACAGCTGGTTAACGAAAAACCACATTTTTTTACCAGATTTCACAGAAATTACTTTTGATCAATAATTACAGATTTCTACTGATAACTTCTGTTGATTTTTCAGGTAAGAAATGGCGTGAAATGCGACCCATTCTCAGCCCATCCTTCACAAGTAGCAAAATGCGAACAATGTTCATTCTGATGTCAAAATGTTCAGAAGATTTTGTCAATCATTTTCTCAAGAAAGATGAAGATTGCTTCGAGTTGGAAATGAGGGATACATTTACTCGATTCACCAACGATGTTATAGCAACTGCTGCTTTTGGTGTTAAAGTTGACTCACTTGAAGCACCAAATAATGAATTTTATTTAATGGGAAAAGAAGCAACTAATTTCGGAGGAATAGTGAATATGATCAAATTTTTCGGATTGGTCTTTTGTCCCAAAATTATGCAGGTAAGTTGGAAAAATGGACCCGAATTGTTTTTCGTTACAAATAATCAACTCATTATTAGAAGTATTAGGTAAATATTTCTGTACCGTGATATCACGAATCCAAGGGACTCTGATATGAAAGGATTTGGGTAGCATTGCTGCAAAATTTATTTGAAATTTTCAGTTATGATATGCAAGAATATTAATTGAAAGTGACTAGTCAACACCTTCAGCTCCAGTCAGTTCAGATATGCAAATAAGCAGAACCTTACTTCATAATTCCATTTCATTTTGCAGTTTTTTGGAATATCATTCGTTAGTCGTTCGGTGAATAAATTTTTTCGAAAATTAGTTGATGATACTATAAAAGCTCGAGAGGAAAATAACATCATCCGCCCAGATATGATTCATCTATTGATGGAAGCAAAAAAGGGAATTCATCACAATGAAGAAACTGTTGAAGTTGATACGGGATTTGCAACTGTTAAGGAAGCTGATATGGGTGAGTTCCAGTGAAAGCTTTCATTTTCACCATTGATTGTCCTCCGAATATGAAAAGTGGAATTGACATCTCGTTTTTCCACTGAGAGGTTTTTTAGAAATAGTTGTCGATTTTCAAGATCATTTCAAAAAAAATTATACCGTAATCAGTACTGATAATGATAATAACATTAGGCTGATCGAATATTTGTTGATAACACTTTTCACAACCTTATGAAGTCTGCTGAGATATCTATGTTTCCCGAATAACTGATATTGATATGAATTTGTTTTGTTCCCGGATTCTGGCTGCCACATTGCAAAGTGCTGACTGTCATTTCATTGAGAAACATGTTTTCGAAGGGCAACCTCTGAAAAATTTCATTTTTTTTCTAATAATAGTTCACCAATAAGATGAATTGTGGGGGCATACTTGAAGACTGATTGTAAATCAAATTATCTGAAAAAAAAGTCATTCTGGCCAGGCTCAACTCACCTAAAATGTAGGCAAATGAACTGACACCTATCAGAAAGCAATTAGTCCTCTGGTTAATACCACGAAGGGCGTTGGTAATACAACTGCCGGAATTGATTTTCAATTATTATTGTTATTCATTTACATAGCATTTTGAAGAGATGTCACCATTATCTAGATTGATTTGTTCATGCAAGATGTTGTACCATAATATATTAATTGATTTGTAAATTTTTCCAAAAGACGAATAGTTTGAATTCAGCATTTGGGCACCATGAATATATTATCTATCCAGAAGACTTCAGATTGGTTCTTAACTCTTTTTTGAAATTATATATGGAGTAGTGTCTACATTCACTGGACAGAGCGTTATATTGTTTGATAGATCTGTATGTAAAACTACGAGAAAAGCAGGCTGTCGAGTGTTTTGGAATAATACACATAAATTCCTATAAATGAGGATTTTATGTGTATTGACGAGAGAATATCTACAGTTGTAACATTACTTATGGAATATTCCGATTTTCATCCAATTGAGTAACAATGAAGCAAACGTGTTCAATTGACGTAATATTCACATGAAAATACAATTTGTTCACAAGACAATCACCTTTAATAATTCTATATTTGTATAAATTCACAAACAAATTTTCAAATGAATTAAACTTTCACGCGTTCGCATATATGCATATTTCTTTGTTGTCTTAATCCACATCTACCATCACCTTGCAAAATAGGCAACACTGTACCGTCACACAAACAGTGATATTAACCATTTAATATTCAGCGTTCTTTCAAAGAATTGGCCCACGTAAATGAAATCGAGTGAGCGCCATTGGTCAAAAGATTTGCATAAAAATTCCACACGATAAGTCGTTACACTGATGTACAGGCAAAAATTTCTGAAACGAAAGCGCCTCCCAGTATCCATCAGTGCACAGATATCTGAATATTACTGGAATTTTATATCAACACCAAACCGTTATGATGAACGGTTGGGAACCTTTGGTGTACTAATGAATATTACTATTGCAACAGTCCCTGAATATTATAACGTGATGGGCCGAAGAAGAAGGGCTCAACTTAAGCCTATTCAAATCGACCAGAGTAGCATTCACCAAGGATTAAACCGGAGGGTCTCGGGCCTCTGAAACTCCGAGGTGAAGAAATACAAGTGTCTGGGGAGGTTGAATATCTGGAAGTAATTCTAGATTTCAAACTGATCTGAAACCATTACTTGAACAGGATGAAAAGGAAAGCGGAGGTAGCACTAATGCTCACCAGACGCACCTATGGAAAAACATGAGGGCTAAAAACAGACATGGTATATTGGCTATACACGATGGTGGTTAAACCCATGATAACATATGCATCTCTGGTCTGGTGGCCAAAGATGAAGCAGGCGACCGCCATTAAAAACCAGGCAAGGTGCGAAGACTTGCATGTTTAGAAATGACGAGAGCAATGAGGAACTACTCCAACACCTGCATTAGAGACACTTCTGAATCTACCTCCTTCACACTTTGTGATAATGGGGGAGGCCAGGATGGACCAATTCCGACTAGAAAACTCACCGAACTACAAAAGATCGGACCGAACAAGTTGATCCAAAATTTCGGAACAAGTGTAGGAGCACATAATGAATATGGCCAAAATCATAATCCGTGAAGAGTGAAAGACGAAAACATGTTTGGAAAAACCACCTGGTATACAGATGGATCGAAGACCAAACATGGAATGGGAGCTGAAATATACCGAAAGGATAGAAATTTAAACTACAGCTATCCGCAAGAACTATATTCGTCCGTCTTTCAGGCAGAAGTGTATGCTATCTTGCAGTGTGCAAAGCTTATCAAATTGAGACCTCATAGAAATGAGCGGCTCGATATTTTAACAGACAGCAAGAGCGCACTAGGAGCTCTGAGAAACCTAAAGGTGACATCAAAACTGGTCTGGTAATGTGTGAAGAAGAACTGAAGAACTGTATGAACTTGCAAACAACATTACCTGTGATTTCTGACTGCCCTGGGTGCCAGGGCACGCTGATCATCAACTTCATATGTAGGTCCTGAACCAGCTCTGGGGGTACCAAAATCATTGGTATGAAACCAGATTAGGACGTGGACCAATAAAAAGCACACAGAGTACTGAATAAATGTACCTGGCAACAAACAGTAGAACCTTCATCAGAGAACCGTTCGAGAAAAGAATCGAAGAATTACTTCAATATAATAGGGATTGGCTCAGAATAATTACAGGGTTACTAACTGGTCATTGTCCGCTTAGAGGACACCTGAATAAAATGGGGCTGTACAACGGAGACCTCAGCTGTAGATTATGCAACTAACGGATAGAAACAGCTCTACACATCTTATGCGAATGTGAGACACTGAATCACAGGAGACAGGCAATATATGTTTGTGCGAAATTACGTCCAGAAAAATATGGCAAACACGGAACCTGTACAAACTAGTACAGGGAACGAGTCTGATGGAATGGGTGTCATGAGAAGACGGAAGCCCAAGAGGCTGCAGTGTTTTCTGGAGACTTGGACAAGACAGACAGCTCACAAGGTACCAAAAAAATTAATATTACTGGAGTTCAATCCCAACACGAAACCATTATATTCAACACCTCGACACGTGTTCCAATCACCGAGTGATCATCTTCAAAAGGAAAGTTAAACTATATCAATCTTTCTCTCAATCTACCACACCAAAGGTTCATTACCACACCAATGGTACAGACATCTGAGTGTAATCGAACTCAATGAATCCATGAATTGAATTCAGAATTCATGGAATAGTCTCAGATCTTCAAACGTTTGACCCATATCGTTTGATAAAGATTGTTCAAAATTTGAACTGAACAAATGAGTTATATTTAATTTTCTTTCAGGAAAGGGACATATCACAGAACTCACTAACACAGATATCACCGCACAGGCTTTGATATTCTTTTTTGCCGGATTTGATTCCGTGTCATCTCTTATGTGCTTCATGGCACATGAGTTGGCTGTGAATTCAGATATCCAAATAAGACTGAGAAAGGAAATTAACGAAACGTCAGTTTCATGTGGAGGAAGTATTACCTATGAAGCTTTATTGAAAATGAAATATATGGACATGGTTGTTTCAGGTGAGAAAAAATATTTCAGAATTTGAAGTTTTGGAAAAAATCAAAACATTCTTCTAATTCATTTTGTTAGTTCTGCACATCTAATTTCTTGAATGTTCAGCAATGTCTTCTTCTTTAAATTCTCTCATTTGTTCCTATCGTTTCTATGTGCACATGATTTGAATTTCGTGACTGCAATTATCATAAACATATTTATATTTTTATAGAGACTTTGAGAAAATGGCCAAGTGCTTTGATAACAGACAGAATCTGTACGAAACCTTACACTATACTTCCAGTTACTGCAGATGAGAATCCATTATATATAGAGAAAAAAACCTGTATAATGATTCCTATATTCGGGATACACCGTGATCCTAAATATTATCCTGACCCATTGCGTTTCGATCCAGAAAGATTCAGCGACGAAAATAAGGGAAACATCAATACTTTCGCCTATATGCCATTTGGTCTTGGACCCAGAAACTGCATCGGATCAAGATTTGGCCTTCTAGAAACCAAACTCATATTCTTTCACCTACTATTTCATTTTGAGTTAGTTCCTGTGAAGAAAACTTCAATTCCAATGAAACTTGCTAAAGGGACTTTCAATCTCATGGCTGAAGGAGGTTTTTGGTTGGGAATCAAACGAATGAAAAAATGAAATGTTTTCAAATAATAAATTGTTTTTGATGGCCGATGAGTTTTAATGAGATATACAGGAGATATTAACACGTAATCATTATAAAGTAAATAGTCTTGAAATATGGTTGTTCTGATACAACTGATCCAAATTCAGTGAATTCATTGTGCCTTTTTAATAAGGGTTCATAAGTAATTATAAAAGTAAAATAAAATAAATTTGTCGAATGTGTTGAGGATAGATACGCAAACAAAGAAAATATAAACTGACATTGAAACATTTATCACTACCAATCTTTCTACATAGTAGGATAATAAATCATCGTTTTCAAAGTGTTTATCAGTAACGTATCTTTGTGATACTACAATTCTACTCGAAAATTTCAAAACTCTAGAATTTGTACTGAAATGTTTAGGTAGAATATTGACTAATCTTGTACTTGAAACTTTTAAAAATAATTCAGTAGTTTATTAATTGTTATTCATTGAATAACATACTTGTAGATCGAATATTTCAAATAATATATGACAGTTATCTCCCTGAATGTCTGGGTTACATCTAGGTATGAAAAATACATGGTTTGTGCTTTCCCATCTATTCAGCAGGATCATAAATTATGTACATCTCAAAGACATAAAATGAAATCACATAAAATGGAATCACGAGGTAAGACCTCGTTAGTCCTTAGCTCGCACAAGTTTCTTAACTTCTGAGAGTTGTCGTTCATATGGGGGCGACAGCTAATTAACGGAAAAACAGATTTCCATCAGATATTTCAAACAGAAATAAAATGAGAAGAACAGGAAGGTTATACAGTTCTAACGGTTTTAATGAGCTGTTGGCTGGAGAGCTAGGAAAAGATGAATTTAAAATATATTGATAGGCAAATGATAGCAAAGGTGAACAGTAATACTTTTGGAATATTAATGGAGTTTTTTTCACAACACCAAATCGTTATTTTTACACCTCGACACGTGTTTCGATCACCAAGTGATCATCTTCAAGAGAAAGATAAAAATTTAGATCACCAAGTAATCATCTTCCTTTTGAAGATGATCACTTGGTGATCGAAACACATGTCGACGTGTGAAAATAACGATTTGATGTTGGGAAAAAATCTCCACTAATATTCATTACTACACCAAAGGTTCCAAACAGTACATCATAAATACTTTTGGAAACAAATTGGGTGAAGTTTTCAGGTTTTCAGGAAAAAGGTCGAAAAATTTTGCGCCATAATACAAAATACTTCTTTGGGAATGGATTTTCCTGAAATGTGGAATTTGTTATGTTGTGACTATACTTGACCTTGTTATATCATTTTGTAGTTTTTTTTATTTGGCGATGTTCAAATAGATACAAATAATGCTTCTGCTAACTTGATTCAAATTTCCGAAAATTATTTCAGAGTATTCCATTTTTTAGAGTTTGAAATGATACAGAAAAAGACTAATCAGTAATTCAACAAATTTCAGTTAAGAGTCTTAGTTGATGAACACAGTGACACGATTGTCCAAAATATTCACTCATGAATTTGATTCGAAGGAATTCCTATAAAATTGAACACATGACAGATGAAATAATAAACTATTTAAAAGCATGTGCATTTTTATTATCTATATGTTTTTTCTTGAATTCGTTAATAATGAGTCATTTTTTTCATTTATATGACATTTTCTTCGGATATCCCTATTATCTACATTGATAACTTTGAACAACTTCAGAAGGCATTGCCATATTCACATGTGAGATACCAAAAACAAAAGCACTATCTTACCGAATAAAATTTGACACTCCATGCAAAAAAAAATCCAGTGGATACTGGAATACGTCTATTCAACATTCTACCCCCCGGATTGAGACAGAGAGAGAGTAGACTACAGATAACTTCAAACGAAAATTAAAAAAGTACTGGCCGAAGGATACTTTTACTCTCAATGTGAATTTGAACTTTTTTGTGGTTAGTGACTTCCAGAACTGACCTTCTCATGCTTCTTCAAATATTGCTTCATCTTTGTAATGGTTTTGTGATTTTTCACAGGCGATGAATTATGCATCACTGAAATACTCGATTCAAATTCGGTTTTTGACTCGATATTTCATAACATTCAAGAATGTAATCTTCTTTTTAAAGATTATTTATATTTGTTATTTTAATTGTACATAATCAGCAGACAATTTAATTTGTGAACATGGACTAATCCGATCTATTTATTTTTAATAGGATGTGAATTTGAATAGTTCGAGATCAGCATTTGGGCACCATCGATTTGTCACTGGCGTCTGTTTATTGTCTCCTCAGATACTAGTTTGAAAGCAGTGTTGTTGCTGCATAACAAAAACGAACCCCATCAGTGCCGGGTTGCTCATGTTTCTAATATGAAAGAGACTTACGAAAATATGAGATTTCTTCTTGAAAAAATCAAACACGGTTAACACGCTTAAAAGTTATTTATTATTTGCTTGTACTACATGTTGATTACATAAAATTTTGCTGTCTCATTTGCGAATGGGACAGCAGAGACAGAAAAAGTCACTATTAATATAAAATGTGGCTCAAGCGTGAGAATATTTTGAGCTCTGTAGGAAAACTGAATGACCAGAAAAAATCGCCTGGAAATGTTTTGTGAGTGTTGTCCTAAATTTCCTAGGAAATCGTAAAGCAGAAAACACAAAGACTCAATATAGGAACTAATAATGTCAGATAAAGCTTTGGGGAGTAATGTGTCCTGAAAAATACGTATGGTTGACTCTCATCTGGATTTGGGTGCTGTGAGTGACGAACAATGGAAGATATACCATCAGGACATTTACTTAATAGAGAAGCGTTATCAATGGAAATGAAGCCCCGAAATGCTAGCAGATTATTGTTGGAAACTAAGTAGGTACCTACCAGAAGACGAATATTCACGAAAATCATAAATATTTATTGTACAGTAAGTAATAATTTCTGTGAGTATAGTTGATTTTTGTAATTTTCACCAAAATATATGCTTTGATGTCAAAACAAAAACCTGTTGTGTAAGATAACACGGTGTGGATTCTTATTTCTATAGTCGATCAAAAAAAAGGAAATAAAAATTATTTGAATATAAAAATACGCTTGCTTGTCAAATTATTCAGTTCAATTTCATTTTAAAAACCATTCATTTCAGTGAACAATTTTTCTCCTACAGATTACAAATTTTTTGTAACTGTGTAACTGCTTCAAAAAATACGTGAAAACGAAAATACGAAAGGTAACTACCAACCACATCAGACAGACAACGACTAAAGCCAAAAATAATAGGTTATGAAAGAAGTGTTTTAATGAATTGAATTGAAGGGGTTATATTTTTAGGAGTGATTAATGTTTGGGAAAGATAGTTTTTGGCTTTCTACTACTACATCTTGATACAAAAAAAAGGATGAGGGAATCTTCCAAAGAAAGGAAGGAAGTAATCAATTTTAAAATTTTTGGCTTTCTACTACTCCGTCTTAATACAAAAAAAATGAGGGAATCTTCCAAAGAAAGGAAGGAAGTAATCAATTTTCAAATTCCCATCAATGAATACTTATACAGTTCAATCGAAATAGGCGCTATTTGAAACAGTGCACTTTTGCCAACGATTGATTCTGTCAGCATTGAAATTTCATGCTAGAGATTCGATAGATTCGATAAAGGCCATTATGCCTGGTCCTTATCGGCAAAGATTCTACCAGTGCGAAAGTTATCGAAATGCTTCAATAGATGGTGATTGGTAGACGAGAGATCTGCTGCTGACACCAGTCAGTAACCATGACCTGTTTTCAGACAGGCCTTTGAGCTTTTTGACCTTCAAAATACGAATAATAAAAAACTGAGAAGATGCATAAAATTGAAATTTGAAAAAATAATCATCAGCAACAATGTTTAGAATACAAAATGCTCTATCAATTAGTATATTTCGTGACGCAGTGGAATTAATATCAATTAAGATATGGAACTACAAAAACACATGACATTAAAACGGACAAAACTCTGGAAACAACCTGAATCAGATTTATTTCTTTCGAATTGAGAATAATACTTGTGAATTGTACTGATATTGTGGATGAAAATGAGAAAAGCAAATAAGTACATATAACAATATGTACTTATAACTAATGGAGTATTTTATGTATGGAAGAGTTGTCACACATTTTGTGCGGTCTCAAAATCTTGCTATCGAATTTATTATGGTTTTTAAGTGAATCCTAATTTTTTAGTATTAGGCTAGAGTTGCTAGCTCTGACATTTGTACAACAAATGGCTTTATTTTTATTTTATGTATTGTTAACTAATCTTGTTCAAGTCATTATATTTTTCATTATTCCTCGGTGTTTTCCAGTTGGTCTCCTAATGTCGAAGGATTTATGGTGAAACTTGGGGTTTGGGTCCTTAACAAATCCATTGGATTCATGTTATAATTTTCAGGCCAATGACCACTTATGGAGCAATTACCTGGTGGCCAAAGGCTTTACAGAAAATGGCTCAGACGAAGCTCTCTGGCTTACAGAGACAGGGTTGTCTATCCATCAGTGGTGCTATCTCTACCACACCGTCAGCAAGAAGCCATGGAGATCCTTCTAGATCCAGCTCCTTTCCATATTATTTCAAAGAGAGGGGCTAGATGGACTCCATATGGACTTGGGCACATTTTCAATTGCACAAATCAATGTAATGCATAGTACAACAGGCTGCTAATTGACACTGGAAGTCACAGCTTTCTGGGAATGATCTCTGACTTTATATCTTCAACTCGCAACTGCGAACTTCCTCATGAAGTACTGTTCTCAAGTAGAGAGGTTTGGATCCTCCGGGATTATGAGGCTGATGACTCCCTTGCATAGAAGGGTGCTGCAAACAGCTTCATCGCTGTCGTTGGCATCGCTTTAGGCTTTGCCAAACAAACATTGAACACCTGGACGACAAGAAGATTTATGGACTTCTGGCAGAATATTTCGGTATTGGCTCACTTCGAAGCGTTTATTCACCCTTCTAAGCTTGGACTACAGTAGGGATGCACTACGATCTCTAACAGCTGTTTTCTCACATCACTTTCATCTGAATCATGATATGCAGAGTCTCGAACTGTCGGAAGACACTGTGTGTCGCCTCTATTTGGAAAACGATGAAACTGCACAGCACATACTTTGTGCGTATCCGCTGGGGACCGAATCAGGTTTATCACAATAATCTTCAATAAACCCTTGCGGGTTGCGGTCGAGGATCGATTTGATACACACACACACACTTTTGACCTAACCTAACTTTACTCAACACAACCTGAGATCATCCACAGGGAGGAAAGTGGTTAAAGAGTAAATTCAAAGAAGCCGCATATATGTTGTCCAACAACGTATTCATCCAAGCTAGCGTAGGGATACGCAACTTATAGAAACCCTAAATCAAGTTGAAAACGACTAACTCCCTCCAAATGGTCATCTCCTGCTGAACCGGTGAAGCGGTGAGAGGGAAGAGAGGATATGTAATGTCTGAACGATCATAGTGGATATCTATGTGAAATTATAAAAATCATTAAAGTCATGGGCTGCACTCAAAAATCACAATAAGAAACCAAATAATGAAGAACAAACTAATAGTAGAAGGCCAAAGACATTGTGGTCTACGCCTCAAAATTACAAAAAATTATGACTGAAATCATATGTCCTTCTACCTACTCAATGACAACAACAACAAAAAATCAGTTGAGATTTCAAACAAAATGAAAGACTATACCTACTTTGGTGTTTGATTAGTTGCCTATCACTAATAGACCATAACGTGTAATAAAAACCTCACCTACACGCATTTAATTGACTTAATAGATAGAACTCCCGCTTCTGACAGAATACCTAATAAACAAGGCTGATTATACAAAGTCGATTCGTAAATAGATGGAGAGTATTTTGTTGAGATAATTTTGTGTTTACGAGAGTTATCTCGTATTTATTTCAATTAAGTGATCCAGACTCGGTAAGTTACTTTACGTTAAATTGTTAAAATTATAACTCATTCCCTTGATATCCATATCAAACTATAAAAGAGGCGTCAAATTATAACACAGAGTATAACTAGAGGTTTGGTCAAATATTCTCCTGAGTTTATTGTTATGTCAACGTTTCAGTTACTTCAATGTTCAATATGAATATTAGGATAACTTTTTTCGAGATCAATTGCCCTAACATCAAACTGATATTTTCGCACTCAACGCGCGTTTCGCCAACAAAGTTAGCATCCTCAGGAGAAGAAAATTGATACCTAGTCTAATCTGGTTAATCCTTATATATACTAAAATTTGTTACCTGAGGTTGTATACTTGAAGTTGAATATGGAATTTGTCGGTAATTAACTACCTACAAGTTCTTACTAATTATTCATTTCCTAACAGAAGATTAAGAAGCGGGCTAAACGGGATGGCTCCCTTATCGCCATTCATGCTGTTCTTCATATTGCTATTTGTAGACTCTTATATGCATCGAGTAGCCTGGTGCTACTCGATAGAAAAAATCACTGTCATCGAACATGTTCTACAAAAAGGACCACATAATTGGTGGAAACAATCTGAAACTGATAAAGCATGTGCATGACCCCTGGGCTAGTTTAGGTGTCAATACAACTTGCAGTTTTTTTAATTTCTTCGGCTTTCTGTCATAGATCGTCAATTTGTTTTTGCCTCCGGAGATTTTATCTTCATATTCATTAAGGGATTCATTTCGTGACTGTCTCAATAACAAATCTGTATGTACATAATATCGAGGAAGTTATAATTAGTCATTAACTGAAATAAATTTTGCTGATCTCGTTCAAAATTTGGCATGTAGGGGTTCATGAAACTCTTCATTGGTAGTCAATATGAATGATGTTTGTTTGAAGGTGATGATTTGTGATGAATTTCATTAGTTCGGACTTGCATTATCTAATAATATATAATATGATTTGAAATTCCCAAAAGAACCAATACAAATCGGAAATTTAAAAAAAAAGCTGAAAGTAACAATGATATTGAGCAAAAAACCCTGAAGTGAAATCACAGTGAAATAAAACAACAGTAAAAAATAGAACAATCGAGCAGTTTTAGGCGACAATTGTTGAATAATAATCTTTTATTATTTCATATTGGTGTCAAAAGATCTAACTTCAATTTTTTGGGACATGTGGGCAACAACAATACAGGACAATTGTTGAAGAAAATTCTACTTAACAAGTTTCAATTGTTCACAGATTGGTCCTGCCAATGATTCAACTAATTACAGGGCTGACAATAATAATCATTTTATTATTTTACCTCTGTGTCAAACGAATATCTTACTGGAGGGATCGTAATGTGAATCAAAAAGATCCAACTTCAATTTTTTGGGACATCTGGGCAACAACAATAGGAAAAGAAAGCATAATGGACTGCATAATCAGATCCTACAATGATTTCCCAAATAGTAGGTGAGTTTTAGTAGCAACAAAAGACATATGAAATATATCAATCACAGATGAGCATCACAAGAAAGATACAGAGATGAATGCAGAGAAGTGATATTGGTGGAATGTGTGATAGCATAGAATTTCATACAGCTGTTCAGTCCACTTCGTTTCAATCACCTTACATTGTTGTCAAGGCGTTAATAGCATGTGTGTGTGTCTATTTATTTTGTTTGTTTCGTGGACTGATCATTATTATCACATCTTAGCATTCAACTGATGATCAAGTTCATATATTTTTTACTGACGTTTTTAGATAATGCTTTTTTGTTTTTCATTCATTTATTCACTAGAAAATAATATTTAATATACCAGTATTTGAAAATTGAACGAAATCGGAAACATTCAGTAGAACTTACTGTATATATTTATAATACGTCACTCAAGTAAGGAAATTCGTTTGTCGATTGTATTCAATTGATATATTAAAATTTTGTTTCCTCAACTTTGACATTTTGAATGAACCTGAAAGTTGGATAAAAGTCATGAAAATATTTTTATCTGCTGTAGAACCATGTTACTTGTTTTGTGAAAGTACAGCACGTTTGAGCCTGTATCCATTGAGATGTGTAAGAACAGGTTTTGAGTGGAAGTGCAATTCAGTGAAAATGTTGCCTAAAAACAGACTGACCTCCATCCCCTCTCTTTTCATGTATTTTATTTTCATTTGCAGAAATATAAAGTGGTATATCTTCTGTCAGGAATAAAGTCGATTATTATCATTGAATATTTTAGAGTTAATTCAGTACATTGACATATCGTAACCCGATCTTTTCGAAATAACTACTTTCATATATATGAAAAATGAATTACATGAAAATCACTTTTTTCATTCAAGTTTCACTATGAACATCCGTTAGGGAATTGAAATTGATACGATTCATAAAAACGCTCAACAATACTGAAAAGTATTGATTCAAAATGTCACTTCATGGAACATTACAATCCTCGTTATCAAAAACGGTGTTGACATGACGAGACAAGTGTCTCGTCTTGAAACTCAAATGTACGTCATTGATGATGATACTGTTCCATGTAAGTAATATTTCAGTTCAATACTCCTCCATATATCACATTTTTTAGAGTTTATCTGTTTCAATTCCATAACGAATGTTTGCAACACGGTTACAGTTTTCAAGTAACGACCGTTGTGGATTGAATGTATCTCGTCTTGTGTTTGTGAATATTTTGCTGTAAAAATCCTCACATGTTTACTTTGTGGTAAATGAACAAGAGTTAGCAAAAACGTATGTGAATTTCTAGAACTTCAACTAGTGTTTCCTAATATGATTAATAATCAGTCCGTGCAAAGCATATTGTTAAATCATCTGAAAATAGAACTCTCAACAAGTGATGATCGACTGTATTGCCGAACATGGGCCAAACTAACTGACTGTTTTAAGAAAACTGAGGTATCAGTCAACCTAATAATACATTGATGATCGTCAAACATGACTCAACCTCAGACGAAGGCACCAAACTCTTACGAATATTCGAAATAGATGAACATTTCAATCTAGCAGACAAGTATTATAATCTTCATGCAGTCATTGTTCACTGTAGTTCTGGGGTTGAATCTGATCATTATTACGCCTTGGTCAAAGACGAAACGGACTGATTTAAGTTAGACGATAGTCGTGTCACTAAGTGTTATAGCGATGTTTTGAATTTATTGAAGCATATGGAGACACCCTACACTTTGTTTTATGTAAGAGAAGACATTGGCGGATCACGATCTTCAGATGATTTCTTGCTGTAGGTTTTTCCGGGTTTTCCTGCAGCTGAAAAAGAAAATGCGCTACTGGAATCAATGAAGCCGCCCAGGAGCGCCAAAGAATTTTTGTTGTTGTTATATAATTTAATGATTTGTATTGACAAGATATTTACAAAATGAAGTGAAGTTGATATTTTTATGTCTCAAAATTGTAATATTTTCTCAAAGTAGCCTTTAACTATGAATAAGTGTCTTCATTTGCTTTCCTGATGAATTTGTTGATCTGCTTGCTGTTGAAGACTTCTGATTTCTTTCCTCTATGACCAACATTTTTCCTTTCCAGAAATGTGATGAAATTTGGCTATGTTCACAAGTTTCTTCACTAAAGGACATGCTTCACAATGTAGAAGATTTGGCAGTTTCAGTTTTTTGTGCCAAATAAGCCAAAATTACATCATATGTGATAGTTTTGTATTTCTTCATATCCATCCATTTCGAGAACAAATCATTAATGTTTTCATACCTTGACTTTGATTTTTCCAGCAGCTAATGCATTGGAAATTTTGTGAGAAATATTTTCAAACTTATTGTCGCTGCTGTTTTCAATAGCTTATTGTAATAATTGCTAACAATAACCATGCGAACTTAAAGAAATCAAATGTCAACTGATTCCATGTCAAATAGTCAGTCATTCGCGGCTATGGTACTGATCAACTATATTTGTCAAAACTATACTGACCACAATTTTCATATTCAAAATCATAACAGCAATGCGAATCTTACAAACTAGGCCGAAAAAATGCTACTTTCTCAGAGAAAAAGTGTCCGAGAAGTGGGTACTTCCCGGACGGTTTCTGAAAGAATCAATTTTTAAAACAGGACTTTGAACAGGAATTTTTAATTACCTCTGACGAAATCGGTTCCAAAGGAACGATGTTTTTGACTATATATTATCTCTTCTCAGTTAATATTGCTCTCAACACTGAGCAGCAGTGGATATCGTTCATATTCAACAATGAAAAATATGTTATTGGCTTTCTCTACCCCAAGTGTCCCTGCGCACGATATTTTTGCTGATCTGGAAGAGGTGCTATTAGCACTAGTTCCCACCCATGAATACATTCTGTTCGGAGAGACCTCAACATTGATCTTCTGAATTCATCATCTTATGTATGTAATAATCTGAATGGGATTTTGAAATCCTATGGATTGTCTCGTGTTGTTGATAAACCTACTCGTTACGGTGTGACGCGAAGTTCTTTGATTTATCTTATAATGTGTTAGATATCACCGACTGTGCTGTAGTTGATTGTTCCACTTTTTCCGATCACAATCTAGTGGCATGCAAAATTGGTACTGGGCAGTTCAAAATTCTTGCCTCCATGCATACATACAGGGATTTAAAAAATTTCGTTTATTATGCTTTTTCGGTAGACCTTACGAATGCCAATTTATCAAATGAGAAATGTAGATGAAAAACCTACACTGAATTCGTTTCCCATGTTCCTCTTAGAACTGTTCGAATTTCGAAAGAAAGGGCTCCATGGTTGACAGCAAACTTGATGTTTATGATGAAACTGAAAACTGATAGAGCTTTTATCAGATTCAAAAGAAGCAATCTCCCCTTCCATTGGGTTTATTACAACCAAATGAGAAACCTCACAAACCGCATAATGAAGTTGGAAAAGAAGACCTACCTACATAACGGAGAATGAGGTATATAAAACTCTTCTCTCAATAAAATCCAAAGCGGTTGGTACCGATAATATCAGCATCAAAATGTTATTGCTTTGTTGCCCTTTCAACATTCCCCATGTCACACATATATTCAATATATACATCCAACAATCAGCACATCCCTCATTATGGAAAACATCTCAAATTATCCAGTTACCAAAAACCACAAATCCCCAGAGTATCAATGACATTCGCCTAATTAACATCTTCTGTGCAATCTCAAAAACGCTGAAATAATTCAATTTCGAGCTGAACATAGCTGTACAACTGCACTATTGAAAGTTATAGACGATATTCATGCTTCGGTTGATAGTAATAATTTGTGTTTACTTGTATTATTAGAATATTCAAAAGCTTTCGACATGATTAGTCAACAATTTTTATTGGTTTCGTTAAAATATCTCAGATTTTCACCCAACTCAGTTGAACTCATGAAAAACTATCTTACTTACACTGCTCTCAGTACGTTATAATAAACAAAATCGAATTAAATTTTTCTGCTACTCGGAATGGTATCCCGCAGGGGTCCATCTTAGGGCCACTTCTGTTTGTAATATATACCTCCTAATTCCCTCATTGCCTTCGTTACACAAACATACATAGTTACGCTGATGATACGCAGATATACATGCATTTCGAGGAATCTTCTGTAGATGATAGTTGCCGAAAAATCAATATAGATTTGAAAAGTCTGACTGAACTTTCGGAAAAATACTGTCTTTCT
>WOGN01000886.1:11299-21612 GCA_015342105.1 Leptinotarsa texana | reverse complement strand
AAATTTTAGGATTGTTACTCACCCTCGCTAGGGGGTTGAAGGCACAGGTAGAAAAAGACATCTAAAATGTGTCCCCCTAAAAAAAGCAAAATTGACCTGTCCGAGCATTTTTGCGTTAAGTTACAAAAAAAGGAGAAAAGCAAGGTGCATACTTGTCGTTGGACCACTCGATATGCACAGTAAAAATGTTCATTCATTTTAGATGCATTTCAGCAAAATCACCTAATGGTTTAAGAAACCATTTGAATATGAAACTACAAAAATACTAGACTGAATTCTGTAGACCATGGAAAAGTACCTATCCTTTTGCTTCGTACATAGTCAATATGTTTAAAATTATTTACCGATTGCATCCACATTTTTCATCCATTTGAAACAGTTTAGTCAACTGAATGTCAAACAGTTTTGACAACTTTGATACGAGTCATCATATTTCAATATCGTGTTTGCAGTTGCTTGATATACAAGAATCTATACATGCTGTAGTTACTAACACACGATATTTCTTTTCGAACTTCTCGAATGTATCATTGGTAATACTATAAAATGAATTCCAATTGAATTTTCACCACACACAGAGTTGTCACACATGCTTTCTATTGATATAACTCCCTGCGAATTAACAATGTTCCAAACCTGGAGACACAAATCGACTGTAGCCATTTGAGAACGTTTCTTTACAGGCAATGTTTGCTAGTAGCATTCCGGAAATCATAGATCTAGTAGGTTCTAGGTCCAAATACAGTGGCGAGTACAAGAGAGAACACGGAAAGAGGTATTGTTCTTTTCCAGAGAGAATATGGTTACTGGTCAAAGTTGGCGGTGAAGTTGCAATTGCTCAAAAACATATTTCACGGAGTGGCAGCATTTGATTTTGAAAAAAAATTCCCTTGTGATTGGATTTTCATCGGTATTAAAACAAGTTTTAGAAATAATTCACTTCGAAACACACTAAGTACACGATTTTTGAACGTGAACTGAAGTAACTCTTGTCGACGCTTGCTTATTTATATGTTGTATTCTGCAGTTGTGGTCCTGATTGGTCGAGGGAAACATTTCTATTGACTGGTGGGGTGATTGAGTGGTTTGATGTGTGACGCTCAACTGGATCTGTGCGCCATTTCTCTCGTTCAGACTGCCAATTTTCTCAATTTCAATTGTCTTCCTTATCATTCTAGTTGAGGTGTTGTATACTGATGTTCTGTTTGCAGCTTGTGAAGACGATGTTATGACCTTTATCAAGGTGGTGTTTGTGTTTGACTTTCTATGCCACAACTGTAGCCTTCGGGAACGTATAAATGGACAAGTATCGAGATTGACTCCAGTTGTTCAGCTGCCAAGCAGAGCACATTAATATAGCAAGTGGGATCTTGCCGAAACGTCGTGATGATGTAAAAGACGAACGGTTGTACACCATGTACAACATGGTTGGAAGATTTATTCGGGAAATCAGTTCCATTCGGTTCTACTATTTAGGAAAATCAAAAACTAGAAGATACGTTTATTGGAACAATATTTCATTTATAAGTCCTCATACAGTAGTACTGTTTGCCTCAATATCGATGTATTGACGAGCTTTGACTGAACTGGCACCACCTGGAATATAGACTGAATTTCAAATTGTTCTAAAAAAAGAATGAGGAGAATTCGAGCAGTCTCTTCCGACACAACAGAGAGGCGAAAGATGGTTTGTGCTAAATACTTGCACAATGCTCAAAATCGCCACGATGGACCAGGCTGTGGATCCTGACACTGTCTTTTCTGTTTCATTTCTCTTCTTCCCCTGTAGTTGATCTGGGAGTTGGCTTGCTGGACCTGTTCTGTCTCCACAGTGAACTTGATGCTAGGGTGTTGAGCGTTCAAGTGGTCTAGCAGAAGTTTTAGGCGTCCCATTCCGAATGATGAAGGTCCCATCAATGTAACGTAGCCACAAGATTGGTTTTAATTCAAAGTTTTCGATTGCTTTCTGCCCAAAACGTTCCATGAACTACTTGGCTATCACTAGGCTCAGTGGACTTCTCATCGCTACGCTGTCTAGTTGCTCATAGAAGTTACCCCACCATTGGAAGAAACTCCCCATGAGACATGCTCTGAAGAGTCCGACGATATCACTTGGAAACAAGAAAGTAGGCTAGCCCCCTCAGAGAGTCTTCCAGTGGGACATTAGTAAAAAAGGACTCAACATTGAAGCTGACCAGAATATCTATCGGCTTCAGAGTTGACTCCCTGATTTTACCAACGGAGTCTGTCGAATCCTTGATGTTGAAGATTGTTTTTCCCACACGCTTCTGGGGGAGCGAGTCTAGATGCTTCGCAAGGTGGTGGGTCCGCGAAGCGTCTGGCATTCATCTAATTCAGGTACAGACAATAACACACCAAACTACCTGAGTCAACATAAATTCGCGTTACTCAGCCAGAATATCCAATCATCGGGGATAACTCAGGATGAAGAAGAAGCTAGCCTCTTGCTTCACGTCAGGAAAAAATTACAAAAGTCGAAGGTGTGTATCTATAGAGTAGGGAGGGTGAGTGTAGGTCCATATGTGACCCACTGTACATCCTCCCAAGGAGTTGTCCTCCTAGGTCATCATCCATCCTTTCCAGGAAGGTGAACAGGTCGCTGGGAGACATCCCCTTTATATCGGCAGGTCTAGGCCA
Organism: Leptinotarsa texana; assembly: GCA_015342105.1. Lineage (NCBI taxonomy): Eukaryota > Metazoa > Arthropoda > Insecta > Coleoptera > Chrysomelidae > Leptinotarsa > Leptinotarsa texana. Next base: position 18,954 of record WOGN01000886.1, on the reverse strand, counting down.
AGACTCGCTAAACACAGACTCTCTTATTGACAATAACTCCGGACACTCACATAGGACATGCCTGGTAGTTTCATCTTCCTGTTCACACATCCTGCATAGAGGTGTGTCCACTAGTCTCATATTGTGGAGGTGTTTCCTTAGTTGATAGTGGCCAGTTAGAAATACTACTGTTAGGCCAAGATTTTTCCTGGTCATCGCCAGATATTTCTTTGGCGCCAGCTTTCCAGAGTCGCCAAGGGTCTCAGCATGGATCTAACGTGCTAGTTCCGCAATTGTGTAAGTCAGCAGACCGTAGTTGCCACTGGATCCTAAAATTCTTAGTCCAGCCGCTCCCTTGGCTAAAGAGCCGGCATGCCCTTCAATCCACCTCAGGGTAATGTTATTATCTACCGAGGCTTTGGCTAAATCTTGGTGGCACCCTAGTACTAGCCCTGAGGTAACACGTTGTCTATTCAAGGCTAATAGCGCAGTTTTGTGTTTGTTTCATTCATGTGTGTTCCCACGAGTAGCAGGGGAAGAATTGGTCACCTCTGGTGCCCCGCATTACCAGAGGAAGGCTAATTTCAATAAAGTTTCGCCCGGTTCCCCAAGGGGAACGACCCTTACATTTTCTAGACTGTAGTAGACCTCAAATGACAATCTGATAGGTGGCGTTGGCAAACTGGATAGCGATATGATTTGGTACATACAGGCAGCAAAAACTAATCAATCATCAATACTTTGTATAATGAGAGCATTTGACAGTGAATGGTTATGGATGTGTACCGTAGCTGACTGGTCAGCTCCCTAGGTGGCTCGGGCAGTTATTAATATTGCGTAACCAGATGACGATACTGATGAACATCTTAGACAATGACGTTGATACTAGTAGAAAAGTTGAGCGGCATTTTTGTTGTCAAGAGCAATTTGTATCGTAGTGGTTACAAATGGATGAAAGAGTTTATCGGATGATAATCTGAAATCTGCTTAGTTTCTGTTCATAACCTATATTTATTATATATGAATAATATTATTGTTTGAATTGAATAATAGAGCTCTGCGTAATAGTTTTAATGCTACTGTCGATGCCACATCAACAGAAACCATATTCTCTCTCTTCATCCTCATTAATGATCTTTGAAACTACAAGGGAAATTTATATTTTGGCAAAAAATTTCCATACTCGTACTTACACTTGTACAGCCGATGTCAATGCATGTTAAAAACCGAATGGTACTCGCTAGGTTACTTTGTTCCATATGGAACATGTGGCAAGACTACATACTCAGTTTTCTCTGGAAAAGAAGCAGAAAAATACTACAATGGAGTTGGAGGGAAAGAAGTATTTTCAAATTTTCTTCAGTTAGTTGGAGACCAGCCTGAAATGAGCTAGTTTGGTTCAAAATATCTTTTATTTAGCCTTTTAATAAAAAGTTTGTGACAGTTCTGGTTCTATTAATTTGTAATGGAGCATCAAATTATACTTCTATGTCAAAAAAGTATCGGGAATGTCATTTTTTGAATGAAAAAGGATGCCTTGAAGTGGGAATTTGAGAAAAAGAAAAAATCAGACGGAGCCATATTAGGCACTTCATGATGCAAACTCCATGAGTCTCCTTTTCACATATCTGGTCTTTTTCGACGGATTTGCTCTCCCTAAAACCTCATTATGCCCAGATAATGATTGTCCATTTACTGTGTCACATTCTGGCAAGAATTCAGAGAGCATAACACCGCGGTGATCGAAAAAACTGTCAATTAAATACCGCCTTCACTTTCGATCGTTTCGACTTCGGCAACATTCCAGAGCTTGTTCATTGGTTTTCACGGAAAATCATTGGAAATAGTGCGAATTGATTTGTGAGACATAGACATTTCGGACTTAAACGACGATGTTCAGTCACCATTTCTTCTACTTCAGCGATGTTAGGTTCAGTTGATGACACTGATGATGGCCGACCATAGCGCGGCAAATTTTCCATCACATCGCGACTGCTTTTAAACGCACTGTACCACTCATACGCACATGTTTTTGATGAAATCGATTCTCCATAAGCCTTGTACAACATTATCACAAAAAAATAATCAATAGAATTTATTATATGATTTTAACTATAAGGGTTTTCAGAAAACCTACCTATTCGTTTACCTAAATAATAAATCTACTTTTTTCGAAAGTCTATCTGTAAATATACCTAACTATTTTTACCTGCGAATGAACAGATTCAATAATGGCGAATTATTCAATTCAGTTTGATCGTTCATAAGACAAATTATTATTTCGAAATTTATATCCATTGTAGAAATCGCAAAGCACATTTCAGGTTAATGCGTACTGTAAACAAAAGAAATGACAGATGACGCTAAAACTCAGCGTGAGTACAGTGGACAGTGGTGTCAAGCTAGCGTCAAAAATAATCTCGTCAACTCCTGCACGCTTTTTAACGGTACTTTTTTGACAGAATGTTTGGTTATTACAGAAGATATACCCAGATCTTACATTTTGCAGTTAATATTAATTACAGTTTGTTGTTTTGTTTTACAGAACTGACCCTTCAATAATTTAGCACAGTATAAGACAGACGACATAATTTTTTGCCTGTGGAAACTCCATAGTAACACTTTTAATGAATTTGATGACAGTTATTTGAAAATCAGCTGTTACTGAGAGCTCAAATTGATGAAAAAAGTTTGAAAATGTAAATACATTTTAGGTATGGAAAAAGTAACGATCAATTTCTTACAGGTATTGAGTTTTGCAAAATACTTTGAAAGAAATTGAAATACTATTTACTGTAGTTCTTGATCAAGCCCTTCAACTAGTTTACTATGCAATTGCACCAGATGAAAACTAATTGTAGCCTTGCTCATATGTTCAAAGTGACCCAGAAAGTGCTATGTAACCTTATTAACCTTTTTTGAAAATTTCACAGCCCGCCACTGCACATTTATTATTTTTGTATTCGACTAACTGCACCTATCACGAAAATTGAAGGTGAGGTAAATTTTGAGATCGTTCTACAAGAGTTACCATTACTTTGTTTATAGGAATTTGGTTTTCACGGCCAGCTGGGGGTTTCCGGGTTTTGCCAGGGTCTTCTTTGGTTATAATCTCCAAACGTTTCAACTGAAAAGTTTCAGATGCAGTTGAGATTGTAACCAAAGAAGAGCAGGACAAAACCTGGAAAACGACCAAAACCTTACTGTTTGGATAATTTGTTCAGAAACAATCTAAATATTCACTTAATTTTTTTAATGTTGTGTTCATGTTTTGATTCGATTAGGTCGAAAGTTAAATCCTTAAGGAGCGCCAGTTAAATCACCAATGAAATTCACTTTTGGTCAACATCCAATAATTCCTATTATCGATACGCTTCATTTCCCAAATTTTCATTAATGTTGAGATGTACGACTATGGCAAGCTGAGCATAAACAGAAACATAAAAAGCTGAAGAGCAAATTGTTCATCTGGAATAAATTTACCAATTTCAGTTTGGTTTTGATTGATATACTGAGTTTATTCATCTCCTTCATCACCTGAGGACACCAACTCAGTTGGCAAAACGTGCACTAAGAAAAGTGTTTCACTTCTGATGTTTGGGAACAGTGCTTGGTTTTGCTTCATTTAAGAATGTTGGAACGGAACAAGGTTCCCATCTATTCGACGTTTTTACTGAAAAAGTCTTTCCAAACCAACTAGGAAAAATAAATAAGTATCTGTGAATCAGTCTACCATACCCCAAGAAAAATTATCGTCTGGGGATACCAGATTTGTAAATCAGTACTCAAGTTTGGGGAGGCTACAGAAATCCATAATCATAAAAACAATTCCAAACGAAAGGAAGAGGAAGTTAACAACTATGAAATCTGAATTTCACTAGTTCGCACTTCCATTGTCTAATATGTAAAATGATTTGAAATCCCCGAAACAACTGAAAAAGAAGAATTAAAAATAAATAGCTGAGAATAACAATTATATTAAGCAAAAATAACCTGAAATGGAATAATAGTAAAATAAAATACAAGTAAAATTAAAACGATTGAACAAAAAATTAATAAAGAAATACAAATAAATATGGATGAAAAAGTTAAGAAATTCCAAGCCACGTTTCGATTGTTAGTATCTACAATCGTCTTCGGGTGATGATTGGACTGGTTCCTCCGAGAGATGACTATTTATGGGTCGTTCGAGTACTTTCACTCATCCCCACTTTCCACTTTCCTCTTCACTGGTTCAGTGAGAGATGACCGTTTGGCGGGAGTTGGCTATTTTTCGTTTGATGATGGGTTTCCATATGTTGCGTATCTCTACGCTAGCTTGGCTGAATACGTTGTTGGACAGCAATGAAACCTGGCTATTCGTACTCAGTTGCTTGCTTAGCAATAAAAACGAAGCTATGCCTTTCCTCAAAAAATGAAGCACAAGACCTAAGCAGATAACCAGCATACTTTCTTGATTGCCTCATCGACTGTGATGGTGCTTACCGCAATCATAGACGAAGCGTCAGGCATATAAACCTGCAGATCACAGCCAATGAACCTGGGTACTAGTTCGACACAGATATGCTTCTACGTTGTTTGGTCATCACTTCAACAGAAATAGTCTTACTTTTCACACACCTGTTTCGTGTAAACTTGTAGAACATCAAACTTACTTGACCTTCGAATTTACTTCGAATATTTTCACCAGAAAGTATTGTACTTACTAATTGTTGTAGTGAGTGTAACAGAAAAGCTGCATCTAACTGGATGACATTTTATTTTTCTTCTTCTCACTTTCTTGCTAGTACTTGTAAACTATATTATGATCCCCTTTTCCCCAGTTCTAGTGAACTTTACTAATGTCACTCCCACTCCCTTCGACTACAACATTCAAGAGCATAAATATCAATTCACAAATCATTCTTTACATAGCTTCAAAGGGTCTTATAAATTAGATTCTGTTACATTTGCTCTATTCTCGGTATTTATGCTCTCAAACAACAGACCGATCTTAGGGGCGACTCAGCCGTAAAAATGTTGAAAGTAGTAGAATAGTTTTGAGAAAGGTCCGAGGAGGAGCCTGCTAAAGTTTGTGGGTTCTTATTAGGCTGTATTTGCCAGCTGGATCCCCGAGATTACAGAGCTAGCAGCGAATCGACCCAAATATGGCGGAAAATACAGCAAAGATATTCGGCGCAGGTATCGGATTCAGACCAACGGCTAACCTTACTTTTGATGAAACACATTTTGTGCGTTGTTTCAAATGCTGAAGTTTAGGTTGCACCAGCATAGGCATGGGAATCGATGGCCGTTTTTATACAGAGACAGAATCCTGAAAATTCTAGAGTAATATAATGAAACCTTGCTCACAGGTTACTGTGATATTTTCACTATAGAAGGTTTACAAATCCGCGAAAAATGTTTCGATATACAGTAACTTTCTCAAGCCAAGTTCCAACTTCTACCCGTACAACATTACATACATTCTTCATACATTCAATTCTGAGCTATAGCAAATAACCTGACCCGACCAAAAATAATCCTAAATTCATTGGGTCCTAGTAAAAACATTTGATAAAATTATGAGTGTTACATACAGTACGGGCGTAAATAGCCTCACTCTTAACTTCCGAGTCAAATCCGGTGGAAGAGCAGGCCATTCCGTCGGACAGCCTTAAAAGTCCACATGTAATAATGATAATAATAATAATCGACTTGATTCAGTATTCAATATTACAAAATAGGCGAAGTTTAGCTATTATGAATGAGCCTAATATGCATTATTAGAAAAAAATTATAAATAATTGGACCAAATAAAAATAGATTGTGTGATGAAACATAGTTTAATGTATACATTTAATTCTTCTGATCACATATTGAATTTTGCTTTCAGTTTCTTTTTGAATGTGGATTTCGAGAATTGCATGAGTTTCTTAGTAATCGTATTATGAAAAAATACGAGGGACGTATCGGTTTTGGTTAGTTCGAAGATTGAAAGGACGGAGCTCTAACCTCTTTGTCAATTTATTGAATAGAGAAATAGGTATTTTAGATTTCAGTACTGAATAGGTGATATTGCAGTAGTTATATTTCCTGAGAACAGACATTGATACCCAACCAAGCTTGAGAAATATGTTCAAATTTACGTATTCCCAAAATGAAACGTACTCAAAAGATCTGCACACGTTGTATTTTGTATTGTATTGATCAGTGGAATCCAAGAAGGGACCATAGACAGGGTCTCCATATTATTTTCGAAAAGGATAAGCGATTGTGAAAGTAGCTTCTTTGTGCTGAAGGACAGGCTTTGGGAGTGGCATAGGATTTGATCATGAGCTGTTTTACATGTGCGTTGAATTTTAAATCTTGATTCAACCGATTTGAGTATTTGGTCACCTAACTTGAGTTCCGTATGATCTTTAGCATATTGTCTTTGGTTTATGTTGCCGAAAAACATGATATGACATTTGCTAGGATTCAGCTTCAAATTGTGTTTGCTCCACAGAGTTTTTATGACTTCAAGGTCATCATTCATTTGATTTAGGGATTCTAAGATGTTATTAGGTTCGATACTATGATATAACTGGGTGTCATCCGGAAATGCTTGTACCTGAAAATGCTTAATTTCAGAAAAAATATCTGCAGTGTATAACACTGCAAGGGATGAACTTCTATCATCAACGAGTACCTTTTGATATCAGCTGAACATCCATAGTATTTGAGCTTGCAAAGAAGAAGCTTGTGGCTTGTGGCTGCGATATCAGTGACAAGTTCTGGGCAAATGAAGCCAGTATGGCCAGGAATCCAGACCAGAGACAATCTATTGAGTCTTTCTATCGAGAAGAGTCTTTTTTAGCAATTTGATACCAATTTAGACGTTGTTCGGTAGGAGCCAAGAGCTCCTCATAACTAACTTCAGAGCTGTTTTAGTCCTCTTCTGGTTTCAAAGTTACGAATTATCATTATTCTAGTTCCCAATCCATACACCAATAATTCCACAACCAGTTATCCAAATTTAAAACAGTAAAAGTCGTTTAATAGAGGCTTGAAATACGTTTCCCGCGATTGGTAACAGGACCATCCTTTACATTTGAAAATTAAGTTCATGGCTCCCTCTTTCTGCCGAGTACCGAAGAAGAGGGTGACTTTTAACACTCGCCCTGTATAGTAACAGGCTTCTTCTCTCGATTGATACCTAGGTAATACTGTTTTTATACAAAATGGTTGTGAATTAGTATTGATTCACTATTTCTGCTTGAGAAATCTATGGTATAGCGATGAACTCGCGGTTTTGTAAACCATGTATAGTAGGAACCTTACAGTAAACTGTGTTATTGAATTTCAATATCAATTTTCCATGAAGTATTGTTCAGTTCCATTCAACTGAGTGAAGTAATTCAATATGACGTCAGTGAAAAATAATGTTCGTTCGCTATTTGGAATGTATAAACAAGGCATACAAATAAACATCAATCAACCATAAAAGCATAAGCTGTGCATGGGATACTACAAAAAATCAATAACCTTAAACTCTCCAAATTTTTGATAATTGAAGAAGCAGTCAGTTGAATTTGAAAATGTTCCGAAATTTCGAGTTATAGTTATATAAAGTCGAGTTAAGTTACTAAATTGTATATATATATATATATATATATATATATATAATATGTATGTATATATGTATATGTATAATA
>WOGN01000886.1:0-10206 GCA_015342105.1 Leptinotarsa texana | reverse complement strand
TTTTGTTCCACTCTGAAACATAAACTCACAAACGAACAATCTTTCAAACGGAATCACAGAACAGCTGTCAGTGTCAACTGTTTTTTATTACTCTCTGTGGTCTGCAACCACATGGATTTTACCAGTGAAATTATAATTTCAAACCATAACGATTTTATTATGTAAATTTGAATAATATTTCTTGTATCACTGAGGAATCAAAACTTTCTTTTAATCTGATAAATTGTTTTATTTCATTGACATGTTTCAACTATTCAAATGTAACATTCTTTTAGACACGGCCATCCCCACCAACAGAAACTTTGACCCTTTTTGTAACAAATTATATATTATTACCTCACATTTTTTGTAGCTTCTCCTTGATAGTGATAATAACCTTTATCGAAATATTGGAATAACTTGTGTTATAAGAATACACCCAAAGATAGTTCCCAAGTTTTCTATTTTCTTTGGTTTCGTGGGTTCAGCAGTCAATCAATATGAAAACTTTCGAAAAAACGATTTTTATTCACAATATTTGCCAAGCTTTCGCTTTGTTTTAAAGCTTCTTCAGGGCTATCTAAAATACAATTTGATTTAATTTCAACAGAAAATAGTTAATATTGATACTTACAGTAAATATAAAAAAATATATAAGAACACTGTATAAAATAATATGTCTAAATGTAATAAATAAGTAGATATTGTACTAAGATGATTGATATCTATTGTTTGTTCATAGTATTGGGCTCTTTAATATTTCTACCATTTCAAGAAAAAGTATTTTTTTGTAATTGTTTTCAATTTGTAAAATCATACTTTTTTCGTAATTTGGAAAATGATTTTTTGTAATACAATGTTCAGCCAAAGCACAAGACTTTTTATTGAGTCTTATATCACTTTTATGGGAAACAATTCGATCTTTTAATGATCTAGAAGAAGTTCCAATGTACTGTAAATCACAATCATTGCAAGATATGTTGTATACTATGTTAGTTTGCGTCATTGGTTCTGTTTTATCTTTCAGTTTAGTATATAGATTTCCAAAGGTTTTGTAATTTTAATATTGATATTTTGATTGAATTTTGAGGATACGTTTTTAATTTGTTTGATAGAATAGGAATATGAATCAATGAAGAATATATAGTTGTTTTATTTTGTGTTAACATATCCAAAGATTGAAATTGGTAAATATTGTAAATAAAAACCGTTTCTTCGAAAGTTTTCACATTGATTGACTGCTGAACCCACGAAACCAAAGAAAAAAATATGAGTTAGCCTGTCAGATTTTTTTCAAATACTTTTGAAAAATTTAATACCAAATTCCGCACAACTTTTGAGGAAACAGACAGCTTATGCTAACAATTTTTCACTGTTACGTCTCGTTGGATGGTCTCACTATTTTGCATTATCGAAAATTTCTAACTCAGCCATCGATTTCGTGTATAGATTACAAAGCTGAGCAATTTGGATAGTCACGTTTTCATAACATTTCAGAATGTTTTGCAAAATTTTCTGCGTTTCATTCATTAATAAGTAGCACTTGGGTTATGGTTTTTGCTACCTTATAGCTACCAATATAGATTATTAGACATTGTAACCAATACTCTAAAAGTAAAAAGCAAAAAAATGTGCTCAGAAACTGTTTCTCTGGTTTAGGTGGTTTAGATATACTTTTTGATTCATAAATCAGTTATATAATATACAGTGTGCTCCATTAAGAATGCAACACTTCTAAATCTAAACAACTTTTCTGAATAATTCCATATTGTACTTGATTTTCGTATAAGTTCAAAGTATTCTGTATATCGAAATCAAATTTTCTATTCGAAGCGTTTCAAAAAGTAGAACAAAATTTCAACCCGATGGATATGAAACTCGACGACAGAAGTTAAAGACCGTAGTGGATACGCCTCTTTTAGAATTGGTTACTCTGAACATTTTTTAGTAGCTATCAAAACCTCTGGAAAGCATTCTGTAAGCTGGTCATCATTCTCAGATATCCAGTAAACCTGTATTCATTCGAGTTGACTCTGATGTAATCAGTTTTATTGAAATATCAGCTCGAGAAAATCTCGAAAGAAATTATGAAATGTGTGGCCTTTTTCTGTTTCACCCCTACGCCAATCTTGTGAAGCAGAAGAGAATTCAAGTTGATATATTTTTGACATTTTTGAAGAAGTTTCAGTTGTGAATATAATGACTAATAAAATTATTGTGGTTACTAGGAACAAACTCATTTGAAACGATTTACTGGATAAAGCCTACATACAGGATGGTGTAATAGTAGAGGTCCAAGTCCAATTAAAAATCAAGAAAGTTATGTTGAAAGATGAAAGATTTGTGCCGATTCCAACGACTTTTAGACCGCAGTAGTACGATTTCTGAAATTCATTTGTTAGTCTCATATTATCAATTCAGTAACTTTTTCGTCAGCTGAGTATCTTTTCTTATACAGATTTCTTTTGAGAAATTTTCACTTGTGTTGTATTCATGTAAAATAAGAAATATGAAAAAATTTTGGAAAACTACTTACAGGTAAGTCGTTTTGAAGTTATTTGAAGTTTTCGGAAGTATATAATCATATAAAAATTTATCAGAACCTCTTATATCCGCAGGGCCCAAGTGATGGCAATAGAAATGTCAATAGAGTTAGAACAGTATATAGAATTTCTAACACTCCGGCCAAACTCTTGACTATTTCATGCCCAAAATGGAAATCAAGTGGTGCCAAATTAGCTCAGCCACATGACCACTTGAGTCAGCATTTCGTCAATGAATGTTTTGTGTTATTTTGAAAATCATTCTTATGAAACTTTTTGTTGGATATGTCAACCAAATTGAATATGAATCTCTGTCTAAATCTTGAATAGCATCAAGTTTCAATTCATTATTGCTACAGAAAGTGACACGTATCCCGACTGGAGATTTACACAATCACCTACATTATTATTTACGCAAAATAGCTCAAGTCTTCAGAGGACCTCGATTGGAGCCCTGAGGAACACCAGGAGTAACTAAATATGTTGTAGACTCATGACTATACTGTATATACAGGGGTGTACGGGAAGTTGAAGTTAATATTTTTCCAAACCTTCAATTGATTGAATTTGTATCACAAAACGATCGGTACAACTCTTTTCATCTGCCAACAACAAAACCATCAAATGAAAAGAACCAAAAAATTTTGAGAGGGGTTGAAAGAGGCCTTTTTCAAAATTCCAAAAGAAGATGAAAGCTGTCATTCAGCTCCTGAAGCTAATCCAAAAAAGAGACAAACTACTGAACCCTTTGAAGATTTGGATCCCTACTATCCAAGCATAGTATAGTTCAATAGCTGGCCTAGTAGTTCCATAGTAGCACCTCGATCAAATGCCTGCACAGCCAATCTGGGCCACGCACGGTGCAATTCGGAAATTGTGCAGGGTTGCCGGGTGCAGAATTTTTCAGAAAATTTACGTACACACCGACTTGTAAGGCTCCTCATTTGGACTTTTGACACCGAATCGTTTTTGTATTTTTTCGTCCAATTCCCCAGTCCTCGTCTCTCCCTCCTTGCCTTCCGAAACCCTCCTCTATTGTGCTTACAGCAAAAAAAATAATCTGTCACATCTGTTTTTGTCGGTTGGTTGTATTTTGCTGAGCGTCCACTGCTATGCTGAGCAAGTCGCAACCAGCTTTAGGGTACGTACACAGTGAAATCGGGATGTGCTTTTACTGGCGTAGAAGCTTAGATCAGCGACTAGATCAATGCTTGACCAAACTGGTGGGGTACGCTTTGAACTCAGTCGCCTTTTGTCGACCACATTACATTTGATTCAACCGTTGCGTCAATACATACCGATTAAACTTGTCCGGGGGGGCTAGTTGACCATCTCGTGAACTGGGCCAAGATGCGTTCCACCTCAGTCAGAGCTACAGTAACAATTCTTTCAGGATCGCAGGGCTCATATAGGTCAGGCTCTACTGTATATCGATGAGTACCATCCAGGCTGCCCAGTTTCACTGTGTTCGTACCTTTAGGGTTTGAACACATGAGTGGTTACAAGCTTACTGCCAGATAAAAATCCTCCAATTGAACAGAAGAGCCTAGTAGGTTACCTGGATAAGCACTGTAAGCTAAACATTCTGAAAATAGCTCCTAGCTAGGTAGAACGGCTAGTGCTTGCACAGTTGGCAACAACCACTACGTCTATCACTAGCTACTTTCAACATACTGTTACGGCAAGCTTTGTACACAGTGACTTCAAGTTGCCTAGTGCTGTAGATGTTCAAAACTAATTCAGGAGAAGTTAAAAAAAAAACACCTTTTTGGAACCAGGCCCACTTTGACAATCACAATCGATACATACATTGACGGTAGCGGTCTAATTGAATAGTCAACAAGTGACTGAGCTTGAAAGGCTACAAGGTGTCCCCCCTCCCACTACGGCCAAGCGCTAATCTAGTGAGCGAGTATCTAAACGGGTATACGCCCATCCTAGACCTAGTGTGTACGTACCCTTAGCCTTTTGTTCAGTGCTTGTCGAAAATGTATGATTTATTTTTTGGCGTCTGTAGGCGATTTTCGCCAGTTGTATTCCTGAGATCATAGACTTGATTGGAACTAGGCCAAAATACGGCGGTACCCTGAAGAACGAGAGAGGCAGAAGGTGAGATAATATAGTACCGTTGTTTTGCATTCGGCTGGTTCGGAACCAGTCGCCAACTGAAAGATCTCAGTAGGCTGAGGGATCGTACCTGAAATATGGAAAATAATCCTCCGATTGTTTGTGCTTTACGTGTTAGTAATTGATTAGCTCACGATTAGTGTTTCAATGGACGTGGAAAGTATTTCTTTTTATTTTTGTCTTATTTTATATACAGTGAGTGTCAAAATCTCGATATGAATTCAGAGTTTTTAAATTATTGGTTTGTCAGATAATATTACCTTTGCTGTGTATCATCTGTAACCCAAATGCATACAGAGTAATAGACTTATAACGAAAAATTACTGATTTCTCCCAGTTGATGCTCAAGCCTGCAGATTATAATTTCTGGGAAAAAAATGATTCCAATTTTATCACTTTCACTTATTTTTGCTTCTTCTGAAGTCTCTCAGTTCTTCGAATGTCTGACATATTTCTATAGTCTGATTCACTGGGCTCGCTGAATAACCATTCGATTTTTAACATTTATCAGCGATGGTAAGGTTTCGATCCGGCTCGAAGGACCATATAATGTTCGATATGTGTCTATAATGTCAAGATTTCAATCAAAATTAAGGTGTCAAACCTTAATATTTTTGAAATTGAAGGATTAGATCTGATTATTTTTTTTTCTAACCGCAAATTATAATAAATTAAATTTGTTTCATTTCCATTACAGATTCACCAATGATGACGTAACTAGAACTATGAGTCAGGTATTCATTTGAGATTCAGATAAACCAGACGTTTCGAACCTTTTTCTTATCATCAACTTCACTGCTAATGAACAATATGGCATTTTCAAAAATAGAAATCAAAGTAGAAGAACTTTCTGACGAACCACTAATAAAAAACATGTGGCGAGGATTTTTTGAGATACACTGTATTATTTCAGTGCCAATTGCTGTTCACCTTCTTCCTGCACGCTTCTGAGTCTTTACCATCAATGTTTCCCTCTTCTTTCTCAATGTTGTCTAAGTGTGTAACCATTTGTGGACCCAGCAATTATCTTCATATGAAATGGCTTCGAGGCGAGTTCTTAGGATTGCTTATACTTTGCTTTTCAGTTCATTTTGATCGATAGTTCCGTTATTGATTGATATGAAATATACTGGATATTGAATTATACATCAATGAAGAGATAAAAAATCAATCTTTTTGGGAATTACTTCTGTTTTTACCGCTCTAAGAAGTTCTTTGGATAATATATTGGAGAAACTACTGTATATATTAGCCAGAATTGTTCGAGGAGTTTAGTTGTATCATATATACATGCATTTTTTTGTTGAATACCTATTGTACCTTCAATTAGGAGGACATTGAGTAAAACATATAAAAAATTCGAACAATTCTACACCGACCTTAAAATTTGAGCAGGATCTTCCAGAAACGTCCTGTATATTTCATTTCATTCAACGGATGATATTGCAAAAGTGTTTCCGTCGATCAAAACAATCCTTTCATATGAAGAATAATGCGGGGACATATCTGCGATAATAAATCATAAAGCAATTCATTTCACTCGGATTTGTTAGAGAAAGATACTATTTTCTGTGATACCTAGAGATACAAAAGAGATTCGATGGATCATCTTCTGCCTCAAGTGAAATTGGTGGATTTCTGAAAACTTGACACTAAATGTCGATGCTGCCAAAAATAATCCAATGTGAAATACTTCCTTAAGGTAAACTAGCAAAGGTGTTGCATATACGAGTATCTGAAAGATATCAAAGCTTGTTTCAAATTAATTTTCTCCATTATCTTTTCCTCTGCCTAGGAAAGGTCAGATTGAAAACCTGATTCAGACTTTCTCATATGTTTTTCATATAATGACCAATAAAACAACGTAGGTCACCCCTGCTGTAGTCGAAACATTGCTTGGAAACATTCTTCGGATGATGTATGAATGCTTCAGAATTGGCCAGATTCTGCATTCGTAAACAACAGGATTTTGGAGTCTGTTCATCAACACCTGAAGTGAAAGCAATGACAGGTCCTGAACCATTATTTGTTGCATCCACTTTCGTCAAGGAAGTCAACAGCTTCTGATACTCATGAGTAGATCTATAAAAGTTTCAGTATCAACAATCTCAGTCTATACGTTGCTCACAGATCACCTCTGGTTCAGTTTGGATCCTTAGACCTAATTGAAACCCACACAAGCATGTGAACAGTCGTTACTTTTTCCTTGAAAATCATTTCAGATCTTAATCTGCAAGCGATATTTAAGTTTTGTTGAACTTTTCAACAATTTCACTAGTCTGTACAAGGTCACTAAACAAAAAATGGTTTCAGTTTGACATCTGCCGAATTTCTTGGCAAGAACCACAAGAAATCAAAGTCCTATATTTGAAAAACAAACTTAGTATTTGTTACAGATTAGTAGGATATAAAGAAGCGAAAACGGAGCAGAAACGCCCAAAGAGTGAATTGATTTCAGAAATCCACTTCTTCAGTGAGCAAGATTTTCCATTGTTTTACCAAAATTGCTGTTGTTCATTAAAAATCCGTTGTTAGTCAGTGGTTTGCATGAAGATGGCATGCGTCATCTGATGCCACCTGAATGTGCGTGGCCAGGCTGTGACAAGGCGCTCAATTTGTAAATAATAGAGATAGAAATAGCTTACTTTCATGGTATCAAGTTTCTGATAGTGTTAAATTTCAATTGCGGAGCGCCTTAACGAAACGACAATTAGAAATTTTTCAATAGATCTAGCTAACACTAACCCTAGCTGCATGATGTTACGTAATTTCTTTGGGAGTTTCCTCAATAACATTATACGGCGGATTGGATATGATTTTGTTTGTGTTTCAATAGCGCATCGGTTGTAAGTTCGTTTGAGTTTATATTGGAGATTTTTCTTCGAATCTAGAGTACTAGATCGGTTTATTTCTTATCACTTCTTCATAAACTATTTGTTTTATGTTCCGCAACACAGACTTCGTTAGCTATCTACTATAAAATATCTCAGTAAGCAGAGAAGAGGTCAAAAAATTGAATGTTCACATAGACAGAAGATCGTATGAAAGTCGATCAGATGCTAGTTCTGTGTTTGCCATATTGAATGCTACATAAAATGATTTGATTTAAGAAGAAGGATGGGAAGAACCACACAAAGCCTTGCATCATTCAGAATAGCAATATAAAACAAAACTTCAATTTCGACAATGTAGTGTTAAAGTTTACGGAGTAATTCTCAAAATAAATGTAAATGACAACTATCTTTATTCTGCAGTGACTGTAATTCTGAAAACGTAATATTCTTTGAAACGAAATGCCCCCTACTTTAAGGAATATAGTAAAAATAGAAGTGTTATCTACGTTCTGATCTAACACTATAAAACTTTATACCCTTTCTAAAATTCCCCAATAAAAAATCATTGTTTCCTTAGACTCGTTAGGAAAGGTAGATCGGAATTTTTGGAGTAAACTGAATATGATCATATTACTTTTCATACCAACCAAAACCAGGTAAAACCTTCGCCAACCAACCAAGCTGGTTCCATCAGAAAATGGGGTAACTCAAAATTATAACAATACTAATACTGTTGCATGATATTCAGTTCAAAGACTAAAAGTGTTGCAGGATTTCTTCAGGACATTGATTTTTCAAGTACAAATAAGCATTGATTGATTCAAGTATTGCTATACCCTGTTTCTACTGCCCAAAAATGATTTCTTCAGTAGAATCCAATGGTTGGAAAGCGATATACCAGGTGTTCCAAGTCTGCTTCATAGAGTGAGATGATCAAGGTATTTAGGGAAACTGAATGGAGACCCATTAGTTTTTTGGGAAAAAAACCTTCTGACATTCTACTTCTTCATCACCAAGCAAATAATGTGAGATAATTTCTTTAACAGGTTTCTCATGAATTTCCCTTTTCACATCAATTTTTTGCCAGGGTGATTAGTAAAGAGAGCGAAAGAAATCATCAGCTAGACTTAAAGACTTTTCTGGAAACTTCATAATTCTACATGTTTCAGGAACTTGTATATAAGACATTACATCTCTATTGATGAAGTGTATAATGAGTTTTTACTTTGTCACCTTGAAAACAATGACTTTAGTGTGAGGAGTTTCAGAAAGGATGAAACCTTGACGATAATGTACTTTTATGTCGAGCAAAACAAATATCGGTCTTCATGACACAAATTTGTCGTAATTCAAGTTTTGTTAATACGCAAAATTTGAAATTTTCTCTCACAAAATATCTTTTGAGAAACCCGTTATATAAAACTAGAACTGACATATGTTTCTTCGTTTTGATATTCGCAAATTTTCGGTTCATGTGTGTCTAGTTTTTGTAACGATTGTAACACTTCAACGAAAAACTGAATCTCATGTTTTTTTTCAATATAGGCACATTGTAGTATGTGGACACATAACCTACGAATCTGTTTCACACTTTCTGAAGGATTTTCTTCACGAAGACAGGGAAGACGTTGATGTTGAGGTTGTGTTCCTGCATAGGTAAGATTTTTAGAGTTTATATCTATGGTTGAAGGGACCAGTAAAAATAAATGTTATAGCATTGATATTCAATTTCACTCTCTTCAAATTAATTTTCATTCCAATAATCTGATACTGGTTTTTTACACAAGTTATGGAATAGTATAATACTGAATATTCTCATAAACATAGCCCCGAAAGGGGAAAAGAAACATCCCATGTGTGAGGCTACGAGGGCGGTTCGATAAGTTTGCGACCTCAATATGAAGATAGCAGCTAGGAAATTCCGTTGTTCATCTGTTTACGGTTGCTTACCAAAGTTTTAGCCATTTTGGATGCGCAGTTTTTATATAACAGACGTTTGAGTGGGTTGATGCGAGTAAATTTGTTTTTGAAAGGCAATACATCTACACAAATCAAAATGAGTTGGATTCTGTTGGACTGTTGTATGAGTTGGATTCTGTGGACTCTGCACCATCATTTACCGCAGTGAAATTTTGGGCAGTTGAATTTAAACTTGGCCGTAAGAGCTTGGGAGATGGTGAACGTTCAGAACGTGCAAAAACTGCAACTACCGAAGGAAACATCGCCTAAGTTTACCAAATGGTGCTAGACGACCGCCGAATTGAAGTGAGGTGATGAACATGTCAAAATAATGTGTTTGTCACATATTAAATCAAAATTTGAGCAGTGGATGCCGTGTTTACTCATTTAGACCAAAAACGCAACCAAAGGCGCAATAAATCCAAGTCCAAACAATGTATTGCAGAAGGTGAACCGGCTTAAAAAAAGCAAAAAAGGTTTTTTTGGCTCGGAAAGTGATGGCAACTGTTTTTTGTGAGATAGTTATGGAGATAATAATAACAATAATTTTTTGTAAAGAAAATTTTTGGCTTTCTACTACTCCATCTTGATACAAAAAAAGGATGAAGGAATCGATGTATACCAGTGAGGATGACAGTGTTCCATGTGAGTGCAATTTGCTATCATTCATTTAAAGTAGAACTCGTGTGAATGATATATGATTTTTATTCCACAACGAATGTTTGAAATACGAACTGAATAGTGAAAAGTATCTTCTGTATAAT
>WOGN01000885.1:0-11623 GCA_015342105.1 Leptinotarsa texana | reverse complement strand
GCATCTGTTTCCTCCCATTCAGTCGGTCGAATATGTTATTACAAACATCAGGTATTTCGGTAGCTTGTTTGGCTGTCTGATCTGCTAATTCATTACCCGAGATTCCTTGGTGACTAGGAGTCCATGAAAATTCGATGTATTTTCCATTCATATTCGTCCAGTGTATGGATGCCAATATGGTCTGTACTAGTGGATCTTTATTGAATGAATTTTCTAGTGCGTGTAGTGAGCTTAAGGAGTCCATACAAATGGGAAATTTTATTTCATTGTGGAATTTACAAAAGTAGGTTGCTTGTAGGATAGCGTGTAATTCGGCTGTGAAAATACTTGTTTGTACCGGTAATCTCCAACTTTGACTCGAACCTTGACTAGTGAACGCACATACAGTACCTTCTTGGGTTTTTGATCCATCGGTGAAAATAACTATGAATCCAGTGTAGGAGTTTCTTGAATTCTGCCCTCAAGATATCTTGTTTACCATCTTTTGCAGTATGGCTGAGTTTAAGATTCACTCATACTTTTTACAATTCCCAAGGAGGAATTTCTCCAGGGTTATAAGTATAAATGGCTGGAACTGTATACTGAGTAAAGTTCCGTGTTTCTTTGAACCTTATTTGAGCTGTCCTTGTTATCCTGAGTCAGTTTTCGTAAATGTCATCAGTGTCTTCATTGAATAATGGGTAATTAGGGTAATTAGGTTAACAGCGTAATTCGAAAGGAGTCGTTGTCTTCTATATTTCAAAGGAGGAATTCCTGTTTCAGCCGAAAGTGATAAATAGGGGCTGGTTCTAAAAGCCCCCACTGCCAGTCTCAAAGCTGTACCTTCTATTGAGTCCAGTTTTTTTAAATCTCGATTTCCGTGCTGAGCTATATATCATGCAGCCAGTGATCATCTTCAAAGATGATCACTTGGTGATCGAAACACGTGTCTAGGTTTGGAAATAACAATTTGGTGTTGGGAAAAAACTCCAGTAATACTCATTACTACACCAAAGGTTCCAAACAGTGCATCATAAGAAAATGCACCATAGTCTATTTTCGAAAGGATAACAGATTTATATATTTTAAGGAGCACCTCCTTATCACTTCCCCAACGAATATGAGCTAGAGCTTTCATAAAATTGAATACTTTTTTACATCTGAGGGTCAGGTCGCTTATATGTGGAAGATGAGACCCAAGAATCTTGTACTTTCTTTGCATTTTAGAAGTTCACCATCTACTTCAAGTCTAGGTTCTTGGTAGGGTTTTTTCAGTCTGCAGAAATGGACATAGTGTGTTTTGGATTTTGAAAACCTCATTCCTAGTAGCTTTGCCTGTTTCAAGAGTTGGTCTGATATTCTTTGTAAGGTAGTAACAGTATCTTCCATTGATGGAGCTGAGTAAAATATTGTCAGTTCATCAACATATAAACTTCGTCCTATTTCTTCGTTGATATTGTCAAGCAGGGGGTTAATAGATATTGCAAAAGGAGAACGCTTAGTGTGGAACCTTATGGAACCCCGTTTTCTAGAACATATTTTTTGGATGTCGAGTTTGAAATGATCTGTGTTTCGGAAAATTTTGAATGAACTTGGGCATATTCCCTTTCAAGTTCCATTTATCTAACTATTTATCTAACTGTTCTAGAATTGAGTAGAGAATTGAGAGAGAATTGAGAATTAAGTAACAAAGGCTTTCTCGAGGTCGAAAAATATGGCAGATTGTGGGATTTATTAGCCAAGCTGTTTTGGATGCTATTCTCAAGTAAGAACGCTTGGTCGATAGAATATCTATGATTTCGGAATCCTACTTGTGCGTTGGATAAGAGTTTATTTGATTCAAGATACCAACGTAGTCTATAGCTCACCATTTTCTCCAAGACTTTACTCAGACAGCTTGTAAGTGAGGTAGGTCGATAGCTGTGAATATGTTTCGGGTCTTTACTATTTTTAAGAACTGGAATTATAATCGCCTCTCTCTATTTTTCAGGATACTTACTGGTTTGCCATATTTTGTTGAATAGATTGAGAATTATATACTTGGATTCTGTTGAAAGTTGTTTCATGAAATCATACATGATTCCGTCGGATCTAGGCGCAGAGGTTTTGGTATTTCTCAAGGCTGATTCAAACTCGAGAAAAGTGAAAGGATTGTTATATTCTAGAGTTTCTCCTCCGACAAAGTATATGTGTGTTCGATTCCTTCCAGATGACTGAGGGATTGTTCTTTGGGCTGCATTCAGAATGGCAGTGCTGATTTCTTCCACCGCGTTATCTATATTATCGAAGTTAACTTCCCTCAAATTGTTCAATTCTGCTCTGTATAAATCCCAGTTAGCTTTATTCAAAATCCAACGTTTTGAGGAAAATGATGAGACGCTTTTATTGGGACACTCTATACTTATGGGAAAATGATCCGTCATATTATCACCAAGGCAGTACCATCTGAACAAAGGAGCAAGAGCTGATGAGCATAGGGCAAGGTCTATGGCTGATAAGGAGTACTGATATTGTGTTTATTCGCGGTTTTTATTATTGTTTTTAGTTTTTGTAGTTGGTTATAAGTAACTTACCACAAAATCTTCTATAATATCCTTAAATTTCGTTTTTATTTGAGCCCACGCCTATGGTAAAAGAACGAAATTAGCTCCGCACTTCGTTTCGAGGTCACCGAGAACTTTGTGAATTTATGAATGAAAGTAGTGGGAGTGGACTTACCGGTTGATTTTTACTATGGCGCGCACTCTCGATTCTAGTATTCGCACCGGCTTCGATGGATTCCTGGCGAATACCCCACCGGCTTCGATGGATTTCTAAGGAATTCTCCACTGGTTTCGGGATAGTTCGTTTGCCGCATATAAACGCTATCCACAAGCATGTCAAGATAGTCATGTTTCGCTGACAGTGCGGTGCAGTGCGATCTAATAAGGCGATAGACATTCAAATAATAGTTGTAGTTAGTGTTTTTTTTATCGATAGTGAAATAAAGTCAATTTTGATTATTGTTCAGTGTAGTCAATTATTGGTAAACCCACGGGGAAAACGTAACACTATGATAAGGGACGACGAACACGCTACACGTTCACACAAAAAAAAACACTAAAAATAAATAGGAAAATAAATTAAGTGGTTCATTGGAAATAATTAAAGTTTATCAAAATTCAACAATGCTGATTATTTGGATTAATCAAGTACTTATTAAGTGTTGAATTACAAATATCTCCATTCTCTTAAATAGTATAAATATATTAAAATCATGACTTTTTTCGAAAGAGTAACAAATTATTTTTCCCATATGTTTATGAAATTGAGAGAAACCATTTTGCTTAGGTATAGTAGATTTTTCTCCTTGATTTTGGAATCTGTAAATCTCTGATGAAACAATATGATGTAGTTTTCGTGAAGTGAATTGAAATATTATATGTAAATTAATTTTACATAAATATTATTCATAATTAAATACCAATCAACTTTAAGCAATATGATTTTGAAAAATATTAAAAATATTGAAAAACCACCTGTTGAAGTGATACAAGTCTTCTTTCTTCAGATCAAATTATGTTTTGAATTTAGAAATAATTTATTTCTTCTTGATATTTGGTTTTAATAATTTATTCAAAATCCTTGTTATAACTTATTTCTTACGGTCAATAAAGGATGTTGATATTTGATATATAAAAATATTATTCATAAAATAACCTATGAATAATTAAAATAGTTTTATGTTAAAGATATTCTCAACCAACTGCTTTTGAAATTTACTCAGTAGTATATTAATGACCTTCAGAATATTAAACAATTATTTATTAACATATATTCATGTACATTTTTTGTAGATGACGATATAATGATTGGCAACTCCTCTATTTTCAAAATATCAGAAGTACAAGAATACCACTCCGGCAGCTACACTTGTTCAGCCTCGAATATTTTGGGTCATATTAGCCAGAAGTATAATGTGAATGTACATCAGAAGCCTTTTTTCAGATACACTCCAGTTTCTAAGTCTTATCCATCATCAATAACAGTTCGATTGGACTGTGGAGCTGGCGGCTTACCCACACCAAATATTTCTTGGTTGATCGATGGACAACCCTTAAAGTTAGACTTTCGAGTTAAAATGCAAGATGATGGCTTAGTTATAGGTCAAACTTTTAGCCAGGACTCAGGTAAAAAATTTAAGATATGAATACTGTGATTTAACAATGTTTATACAATCAAACGAAGTTACCTGAATGAAGTTTGTGTCTTGATTATATGAAGGCCTCATCAAAATAAATGAGAATTGTAGTACTTTTACTTGCATCTCATTTCACCCATTTTCAAGCTAGACGACACCTTCATCTATTTTCTTTTTATGCATGCGTTTTATTCTCATTATAATTTACTCTTGTTGCATCTAGAGGGCAGTGCGAATAAGTTTTGGGTGGGTTCTTATTGATTTTGACAAGGCTTTCATATAGTTGTGATCGAACTTCACTCGGGTAAATGTGTTTGATCTTATAATTATATTTCGGCCTCGTACCATAAAATAAGTATAATTATAGTTATTAAAACACAATGCAACATGCAAGTTTTATAACCTAATGATATAATTAGTAATGAAAGTAAATCTAAACGTATTTCCTCAGAAGTTTATAGACAAAATACGAAACTATGAAAAATCAATACATTTTTTAGAAAACAGAAACTAAGAATTCAGAAATTTTTCTTTGAAATTAATATTTCCCGCTAATCGTTTTTGATAGAAGTTTGCACAGGTTGTTGACTCTTTCCTCCAACCCACAGCTTTAACGATTGTATTTAGGCTGAACACCTGTTGATGATTTGCGGTGAAGTAGTATGGTAAGGTTTACGAGACGAAGAGGTGATCCGATGAGGTACTGCAGAAGTTCTTCATTTTAATAATAATAATCTTTATTTCAAAAATATGCTCACTATTACAGCTTGTACACAGACAACATAGAAGGAAAATATCAAAAAAAAAACAAAATGTATGTGAAATTACTGGCATACAACCACTACATATAATATATGCATTATAATTCCGTTTGATTCAAATAATCGCTAATACCATATGGTTCTAAATCTATTAATTTTTTTTATTCCTTAGATTTATTTATGCTCCTCAAATTCTTGATTCGATTAAGCAATTTATTAGGTATACAGCTTCATTGACATGTAATGACAATTTTTTTCAGTTATAGTTAACCTATGTATAGGGAGCATGAGATCATTTCTTTGTGTTCCATATAAATGTTGATTAATATCATTAAAGAAAAGATGTCTATTTTTTCAATAAAGACATTAATATTCATGAATATAAAGGGCGTATATCGTCATTATCCCATCATTCTTGAAAATATATCTACACAATTGATTATACTTGAAATTATTCATCATTCTGATAGTACTTTTCTGAATACCTAATATTTTTTTGTATCACTATTGCTTTCCCAAAATATAATTCCATATCTACCTATCTACCTATATACTCAAAATTATCAGCAAAGTTTAAATTTTTACTAATTCTTTGTTGAGATATTTGTGAACCACCCTTAGTCCATATGAAATTTTGCTCAATTTGTCAGCTGTATAATCAATATGTTTGTTCCATTTCAAGAATTCATCACTATGGAGTCCTAGAAACTTGGTGTCTTCTGAATATTTTATTGTAATGTTCTCATTATTTAAATTTTGAGGTTGTTTTCAGTTTAGACTCATTCAAAATTAACCTATTCTCAGTGAACCATTCTTCTGTATCATTAAACATTTCCATACCTGTTTTCACTACTTCGGAATATGTTTCACTGCTTGATAATAAATTGGTGTCATCTGCGAAAACAGTAATTGATTTAATCGTGTTTGAATAATAACGTAAATCTTTCAAGTAGATGATAAATAACAAGGGACCCCTAATGCTTCCTTGGGGTATTTTTACTTTCACTGCAAAAATCTTAGATTTATATTTTCGATCATGTTTGTTAATAGGTTGAATATTGGTTAACAATCTATTTCAGTGAATTTTTTCTTATAACATATAGTTTCAAATTTTTATAAGTATTTCATGATTCAAGCAGACAAGTTCCTTTGACACATCTAAGAACATACCAAGTGTTGAATATTTTCTTTCCATTAGGTTTGTTATATTTTGAGTAAAATGAAATATTGCACTGTGAATGCAATATTTCAATTTATATAGGAAATTTGTAATGTTATTACACATAGATGGCTCAAATAATTTTGCAAAACTTGTTAAAATATTTATAGGCCGATGGTTTTTCATAAGTTCAGAATCCCCTTTTTTTATAAATAGGTTTCACTAGGAATGTTTTCAGTCTTGAAGGAAAGATACCAAATTTCATGGAGTTCATTATAATATATGATAATCAGTAGTTATTAGTCAGAGTTAACACCTGTTTCTAAAGTTCCATAAAAACATTTATTTCTCAGTGATTTGTGGAAACAATCAGTTTATTCTTCTTTGATAAATAGATTAGCCCTAGTTCTGTAGCAGATGGTGAATGGTCCCTTTGGTGAAAATATTCAGGAATGAAAAAAATTGGATAATACACAAAATATTCCCATTCAAAGTGTGAAACCTATGGCACTTAATAAAAACAGTGTTTTTTGTGTCTTGTATAAAAACAAGCAGTTTAATTCATCTTTCCAGTGTCGTAGCTAATTTAATATTTTGAAAGGATATGGAATGCTTCAAGTACAATTCAGTCATCAAAGATGATCAATTTTGTATTTGTGATGCATGTCATCATAAAATCCAGTTTACCTATACTGATCTCACTGCATCCGAAATAAAATGTATGGTTCTAAAGACAAAAAGCGTACCCAAATTGTTATGCAAAGCATGTTTAGAAGGTGTCCGACTTGTGCCAGTTATGAAGAAGCAGATTGAGATCCTGGAGAACAAGGTTAATGAGCTGGTCAACAAAATCAACTCGATTCTAGTGGCTGATGCCTTTTAAAATCCAGTTGCTGCCATTGAGACCATGATTAACAAACTAGAAGAACTTCGCAAAAGAGCTAACAACTTAATGGTATATTCCAGAATCTAATGCAGCCACAATTAGTGATAAAATAAACCATGATACCAATAAAATTAAAGAAATCATTATCAGTTTGACTTGGATATTGAATTGAGGAAAGTAACTCGAGTAGGAAAACCTAATAATACTATCAGTCCCATTACAGTTCTATTGAAAAATAAAGACGATGTATTGCATATTCTCAAAAACAAGAATAGAATTCGGCAACCAGGTGTTATAGTTAGCTCAGATTTAACCATAACACATCGCAATCATCTCAAGGATATAAGAGAACAACTAAGTACTAGAGTAGCAAATAAGGAGGATAATATCCCAATAAAATACATTAATGTTTCTCCAAAAATTGTGAAAAGAAAAAACTAAATAAGGGTAACCCATTCAATGAAGTTAGTAATATAGAAATATTCTACCAAAATGTTCGTGGCATTAGAACAAAACTAGAGGATCTTGAGCAAAACAGCATTAACTGATTACATTATAGTTTTTACTGACAGTTAGCTGACTGATAGCATTGACAATGAAGAAACTGGATTGAAAGGCTACACGTAAAGTGTGGAACAAACTTTTGTTTTATCAGAAATCGGTCATAATGAAATCATCATTGGAGTTGTTTATTTACCCCCAACATCAAATTTGGATCTTTATGTGTACCATTGGACCAAAGAATTGAAAATAATTCAACATTAAACTTTTGAAATTTTGTAAACAACAAACGAATAAATTATGGCTTTCCTGATGTACTGGGGTGATAATATCTAAAAGAATGGAAATGACATTATTAATGCATTTGCAGACCAGTTTCGATTAGTTTATAGACCACATATAGACAATAAAATACCAATATTCAGTTATGAGAAAACAATTGACATAACAGTTGTACAATTTCATGAGGAATTATCCTACAAAAATTGTCAGAATTAAATGGCAAAATGTAAAAGTGTTTCCTTTTCACAGTAATTCAACCTTTGGAACTTGTACAATCTAGTCGAGATTGGGTGTTATGATGTATTTCAAGATAGACTTTCATTTACAGTATGAACAAATCTAACAAAGCGATGAAAATATTAGGATTCATCTACAGATCAACTAAAGTTTTTACCAACATTTTTTCTATATACGAAATTTGGGTATGATGTATTTCAAGATAGACTTTCATTTACAGTATGAACAAATCTAGCGATGAAAATGTTAGGATTCATATACAGATCAACTAAAGATTTTACCAACATTTTTTCAATAATACTATACTTTGCATTGGTAAGATCAGTGATTGAATATTGCACTTGTATCTAGTCTCCAATTTACATCAACCACAGTTATAATATTGGGAAAGTGCAGACCAATTTTTTTAGATATGTTGCCTTCAAACTGCAGTTTGAGGAGTGCCAGAAAATGACAGTACGACCAGCTGTCGAAAGCGCTCGCAAATAATTAATAGAAGATATAAAGCTTCAAATCCTTTGTGAAATTTAATATTAAAATATAATATATTTATATGTTTAATATGTTTTTCAAAAGAGGTTGCATGAAATAACAGCGTTCTGTTTCACTTCATCACGTTAAATGAAGACCATTCATTATATTACCCATTCATGCAGTCGTTTTCCTGTATTCCGTATACGATTTCGAAAAACTTTCGGTTTTCATGGAAACTTTCTATAGTTTCCAGAAAGTTTCAATAAATCATTCCAGGTATCCATATCTAATAAAAAAAATTTAACATATGAAGTTCAAATATTACAACTTCATTAAGGAATTTGTGGCAGCCATATTATTCTCGTACTTCGTACACATGTTGATAGATGGCACAGGAATCGAAATCTCGCGCGTATTTTGTTCAGATGAATGGACCACAGTGAATACAAAATATTTCACATATTTTATCATCTTATTCTTGAATGTAAACAACATTGAAGATTGAAGTTTCAAGGTGTCAAGCAGTATCACTTGAGGTATACGCACACCCTATGAATGGAATGCTTATATTCATCAGACCTCCAAAAATAGCGATTCACATTCGATTTGAATCGCTGGAGATTAAATCCACTTGGAAAAACGTTCTCAGGAAGTTTATTCCACATAAACGCGGTTCTCCAGATGAAAGAGTTTTTAAAGAATGAAGTTCGAGGAGTACTGAGTTGAACCTCAAAACGACGAGCAACCACAGTCCGTCGCGTATTACTGATATATACCGCACTTGGTGGAATCAAATGCCAAGTCACTTGACCATCTTCCGTGAAAGTATCTATAGAAGAGACACAAATCTCCAACCTTTCTTCGATGTTCCAGGCTATCAAGGTTGCACGTGATGTTTGCGTCTCCAATCAGGCGGATGGCTTTTTTCTGGATGGACTCCAGCAGCTTGAGGGTATGTTTGGGGGCAGCTTTCTGGTTCGAAACAGTGTTCCAAGCTTTTGAGGAGCAGCCTTTGCAATTCCAGCGACATGATTGTGCCAAGATATATTGGTGTCAATTTTAACCCCCAACAATCGTATCGAAGCATCTTGGCTGTAACACTACTTAATAGATTGTTCAGTGATCTACAGTCACATCTGCCGTGAACCTAATAAGATACAAGGTGAATCTCCTCTGTTAGTTTACACTATAGAAGGTATTTAGTGTTCGAATTAATCTGTCGCAAAAGAGAATATTTCACCAAATTGAGAAGAGTGGGAAGTGTAGAATTTGCATAATTACTTTAAAATTCTTTCACAACACTCTCGATTTAGGTCAACGTTTGGAACGAACGTGATAGAATAGACCAATATTTGAGTTTCAAATAAATTTGTGCCTGTCAGGTAAAATTTCATTTTGCATGGTTCCATTAATAGTCATCCTTTCAGAATTCTTATTCATAGCTGCTTTTTTCCGACAAGAATCACGAAACGATACTAACGTATTCAAAAAACACTTTATTGTGTGATTTTCAATAAACAATTTTACAAAAACGCAACACGTGTCTTTACTAGTAAACACTTTACTAATAAAAACACGCCCGATGAAGCCATTGTATGGCGAAACACGTGTCGCGTTTTTGAAAAATTGTTTAGTGAAAATCTCACAATAAAGTGTTTAGTTACGGATATTCATCAAGTATCGGCCAATTCCATCATATAACGACACAGTACGTTTTATTTATGAATTATGTTTTTTCTACCATTACAATACATGTCCAAAAAATATAATTCATGGACTGTGTTTGTTAGTGTCAAATTGATTCGAATGATCTTGATAATGATTAGCGCATCACAAATTTTATGTTTTATTGTTCCATGTTCCAATCTATGCTTGATATTTTTCTGGAAAAACGAACTTATTACATCTTCGGAAACTCGGGTATTAATCAAAGTTTATAGTGTCAAAATTGGATAAATATTATCACGGATTCGAAAAAAAAACTCATGAAAACAGATAATAGAACAATATCAATTCAAATATCATTTGAAACAGAGTATTCGTTGTTTTCGAGTTTATTTGTTATGTATAATATTATATTCATAATGCAGGCCACGGTTAATCATCGGAAAACAGCAGATAATCTGTTTCAAATGTATTTTAAGTTTGCGTCCAATTTTTCGTGAATCTATGTTTCGCGCTTTTCAATTGGACTTGGACTTGAACTCATTGAATATCTAGAAAATAATGTTATTTTACTAAAATATCAGTCAGGTTTCAGAAAACATCATTCATGTGAGTCTGCATTACAAGTCACAATATCAAAATGGAAAGAATCAATAGATAAGGGACATTATATCATAGCCGTATTTTTAGATCTCAAAAGAGCTTTTGAGACAATTGATCGCCACATATTACTAAATAAACTGCAAAGTATTGGTATCAGGGAAACTGTTTTGTTATGTCTGACTGATTATTTATCACAACGCAAGCAGGTACCAAAAATAGAGAATTCAGTGTCATCTCGCGATGTCATTTTCGGGGTACCTCAGGGGAGTGTTTTGGGACCTGTATTATTTTTAATCTACCAGAATGATATAGGAACCTTCCATGATTGTGATTTCATGAACCTTTTGCAGACGACACTTTGTTATCAATTTCAGGAGATAATATAGAAACAGTAGCTGATTAAATGAATAATGAACTAAGAAATGTTTTCAAGTAAATGAATAGCAATAAATTAGAACTCAACACCTCCAAAACAAAATATATGATTTTATCAACTGGTTATAAGCTATCTCTCATCAACAATCTCAACATAAGATTACAAATTGCAGGTGATGTAATAGAGTCCATAAGTGAATTCAAATACTTAGGTTTCATATATTTTTTCTCAAGAATTTTATCTCAGCTTTCGATGTACTCAAAAAGTACATTATATAATTGTATAATCCAACTCCATTTTGATTAGTTAGTTGCAGAATCGTGGAATGAGGATTATTTTACAAGTGAATATGTATTCTAGTATATCAAACATGTTAAGTACATTGCAGTGGCTGTCTGTTTCCCAGATACTGTACGAGTTAGCAATGATATTCATTTTCAAACTAACACATAACTTGCTTCCAACTTATTTTGAAGAATTCTGTATATATAAATCTCAAATCCATAACCACTTAACAAGA
>WOGN01000884.1:0-21630 GCA_015342105.1 Leptinotarsa texana | reverse complement strand
ACGACGATGAACTTGCATTTTTATTCCTATGATAATTTTCATTTTTATATTCAGTCTGACTTGATACCTTGTTATTGTTATACGTGTTTTTGAATAAAATGAACTTTTTGAAAACTTATTTTTCGAAAACCAACCCTTAACTTTCGTTAATATTTGTTCACTACTTTTTTCTATGTAGAGATATTCGTTTTTGAGAATTTGTTTATTTTCAGTCTTTCAAATCTTTTTCCCACAACGATTGTAGAGATACGTTTTCCTGGCGAATAAATTCATTATTATTGATAATCGAGTCAAGTGCTGATATCAGGAACAATCGATATATTTTTCAATGATTCATGGGTTGAACCTTTCAAATTCAATGAGTTACAACCAAAAGATGAATATCGAAATTGTTAATGGAATTTTTCAATCCCAGCCCGAAATCTGTTCTCTCTATTCATAACTGTCTTTGATTCTTTATCAGAATTTAAAGATGAACTTGAAATAATGAAACTCATCTTGCAATAACAGTTATTTTAACTGTATATATTGAAAAGACTGTTAACATGCATATCTACATCAAGAATGTGGGTACTACAATTACTTATATTTCATTTGAATTGTACTAAAAATTTTAGGTAATTCATTTGTGTTTTTTCTCGAAAGTCTCATTTGAATCTTTTGTTACAAATATCGATTTTTAAATTTATTAAATCAATTATATCAATGATAGATAAAGTGGAGTAATTAGGTTGTTCAAGTATGAATAAAGAATTTGGCAGAATAAATCACGTCCAAGTCAAATCTACGAAATAATTACCATAGAAATTGTAAATTGTTTCTATATCAATGAGAAAGCTCAGGAGTTGAACGATAACGCGACTTCTGTCAATGAACATTTCATTACAAAAATTATTTCATTACATATGCAAAAAAACTTTAGACCAATTTTCCTCTTCGCTTTCATGAAGTGATCAGTCCATGTCACTTTCACTATTTAGGTCCCACTATGATACGACGCGACGTATAAAACTTCAAATGAAACTAATGAACTAAACGTGCTCAGACAAGAAATTCTGTCGCGATTCTAACAAGGAAAACTTCTATAATGGAAAACTACTGCTTTCACACTGTACGAAATTACTTTTTTCTTTCGCAACTAGTAGGTCTGATTTAGAACAATTACTAGAAATATGAAAGTGGTTGATGAAAATAGAAAATCGGAAGCTTTTAAAAATAAGGCCATCAATGCTGTGGTAGTTCATATTCTGAAAACGTTTGAATACTTTTCTGATCAACAACTAAAACAACAGATGAAAATGTTAATTCAGGAACTGCATATTGAAGTCTATGTGTATTATTATTGTATTCTTGAAAACGTTAATTTCTTGAGTTGGAAGAAAATTTCTCAAATGATGGGAGCCAACAACCCTGCTGGATATGAAATATATCTGTTGTCGACATCTGAATGATTTGTTTGCTTGGTTGACAGAAAATGACTAGTTTCTGTAGAATATATCGAGAAGAGATTACATACGGACTGAAAAATAAATATTTCAAGATGCAATCTCGAAATGTTCATCTCTACCAACTACCTACACCGTAGGTTCTGGCAAATACCTACCGAAAAATAACTACATTCTCGGCTGATACCACGCTTGATATTGAATTATATCCGACATATATTTATGCATGATACCTACCTTACAGACGTCAATCACGCATATATCGTATTGGTACATGAGATGTTGTTCACGAGATGGAGCTGCTACTAGTTAACAATCTTTCAGACAAATTTTTCTTTCATGAAATTGAGACGCGTTTAAATCAATCAAGCCCCAGGCACTTTGCTGTTTGGGTCGGATCTTTCGTGCACAGATGAGAGGTAATACTTCGGTACCGGTCTGTAGGTGATCTACTTGAATAATTTCAGCATGGGTCTGCTGCTGAATGAACGACAAACATCTACGAGACTAACCTCTGTGAGATTTTTTCCATAAATGTCTGTCGGATATAATTCAATCTCCAACGTGGTATTGTTCAGGGAAGTATTTGTTTTCCGGCAGGCATTTACTAGAACCTACGGTGTAGGTGTGATGAATAATTCGAGATTGAGGATGTATTTATGTATGTATATTTGTGGCACTCTCACGCCTAAACGACTTAACGGATCTAGATGAAACTTCACATAAATAAAGCTCATACATTAGAATATCATAAAGACTACAATTTATAAAGCTTTTGTGTAATTTTGGATATAATTTAACTATAAGTCGGTCAAGTTCTTATGAAAATTGATACAATTGTCGTTTTGAGTATTTTTCATATATTAACTTTGTCTTTTACACTAAGTAATTTGGACGAATCGTTTAAAAGTTATCACGATGAGAATAACTTGACACAACGCAGTAAGCCATTATGCGTCGCGTCTACTGTAAGACGACGAGATAAGGTGCGCGGGGGTAGAGGGGCAATCTGAGCAATGAAGCGCCATCACCGAGAACGCGACCCGAACGCCGGCAGACGCGTAAGGGCAGATTTCTTTGAAGATAATGCTATTCGATTATCGAATCTCTTCAGGAAATTTCATCCCCGAAGGGAAACGAAATAGAGGTCAGTTTTGAAGTTGGAAACCTGAAGCTTTGGGTCAATAAGGAAATATTGTAACAATTTGTTCAAAATGGTTTGTCACGGAACTTAATGGGACAAACCAACTTCTGCGCGGGCGAAATCTATTATAAAATAATCCATTGATATATGTTACGAAGGATATTAAATATGCATAAAACAATGGATAACAATTTCGAAAAATAATCCATGATTATTCTGTGAATACACTGATCAGACTGAGATATGTTACCTTCTCTGATATATTTTTAGAATTATTTGTATTGTTCAATCTCATTGAGGTCTGTTTGATTTTTTATTGTAAAGTCAAAACCACCAATGAGTTCGCGTACAGTTCTGTTCAATTGAACAGAATAAAATCCGCGCCGGTAGACTGTGGTCGAAAGGAATCTGAAGTTCCGAACGTTTCCTCTGCTATTGCAGCATACATCGTATTGGTATATTGCGAAGTTTAGCAATGACTGATTCGACGATAGCTATCATCATTTATTTCAGGCTGGAGCCTTGCTCCCTTACCCTTGGGGCTGGTTTTCGTCAGAGGGACGAATGGGTCATGACTGATCTGTGATGGTGGCATGAATGTCCTCAGTCATCATTACCGCCCTTCGTGGTGTATCCCTACCTGGCTGGGGTGAGAAAAATGAAGATGTTATTCATTTGTTAACGGAAGACATAGGGGCACCATTCGCCAGAGTGTCGGGGCCTTCTGTATATCGAGAGAGTTCGTTTACAGCGTAATCTATAGCTTCCCTGACTAACAGATTATCGTGAGTTTCAGCGCAATCTAAAACTCGCCAATTCCTTGACTGGATGGACTGCTGAATGGAAGGCAGCTTCAAATCTCTGCAAATGGCTTCATTCCGCATGAACCACGGAGCTTTCACAATCATCCGTAGTATTTTATTTTGTAAAGTCTTCAAGATGGAGATGTTGGTCGGAGGCGTTTGTCCCCAGACGCCTGAAGCGTACATGATGACAGACTTGAACATCGTGTTATAGATCGTGATTTTGATTTCAAGGCTCAGCTTAGATTTTCTGTCGATTGAAGGTTACAGGCTTGCCACACGACCCAGGATCTCTGCCTTCACGCTTAAATGGTGCGGGTTTAGGTGAGCATACGGTCTATTAGAAGACCGAGGTACTTGACCCGCGTCTGCCAGTCAATCTCCCTTCCAGAGATTCTCACTTTCACAGCCGGAGAAGATTTCGTTCTTCCCATGGTTATTGCCTAAGTTTTTTCCGGGTTCACTCGGATCTTCCACCCGAGGTACCAGCGCTCGAGGTCCCCCAATGCACGTTGCATATAGAATAGACGATCCCGAGCTCACGAACCATGGAAGACGAGAGGAGAGCCGTATCGTCGGCGTAGAGAGATACCTTCACATGCTCGTACCTCGGAAGGTCGCTGTTGTGAAGCGAATAAAGCGTGGGAGGATCTCTATCAGACAGAGAGCCCTCTACTCTAACCCAGAATGTTCTGATCAGGCCCCGAGGCAGGTTGAACGCAATTAGTTTGTGTAGAAGGCCTTCATGCCAAACACGGTCGAAGGTCTTCGAAATGTCTAATAAGATGACTGATTCGTAAGCCACGTGTTCACTCAAATATATAATTTCGGAGCATGGTGGGGATGATGTTGGAGACATCGGCGAGGCCGACTTTAGGGCGCGATAGCGGAGTATCCACGCAAAGGCAAACTCTTGATTAGTTTTTACTTTTGTTGGTTCGTTCTGATTGATCCGCCGTTGACAAGTATGATGCTGTCATGATGTCGATCGTAGTTGTATCCTAGTCGATTTCTCAATTCGTTGAATTTTTAGACAGTGATATGTGTAACGTGCATTGTCGTGGAGCTGGATCGGATCTCTCCTGTTGACCAGTGTTAGCTGCTGCCGACGCTATTTTCTGAACATTTCGTCGATTTTCTCCCAGTAGGAGTCTGCTATGATGATTTTGCCCGGTTGCAAAAAGTTATAGTAAATCTCACCAGTCGCTGACCACCATACAGTAGCCATGTTTCTTGTGGGTTTTTAATGTTGGTGAATACCTGTGTGGCTCATCAGTGACGAATCACTGTCTCGAAAGTTTTTTCTATCGTAGAGTATCCAATTTTCATCACACGTAATGATCCGATCCCAAAAAGTATCATTTTGATTGCGCATCAATGTGTATCGATCAGTATATTACACGATACAATGGGATAAATATTCACTGGGATATGGAGCTACAAAATCATATGACATTATAAAACGGGCAAAACTTCTGAAAAATCCTTATAATTCATCTTGACGGCGGTGTGAAACAATCAATTCAATGAAACTTGCCACTCTAAAATTGTTGGTTTTGGTGTCAGTTGATTCTGATCGTCGAAATGTGCATCGAAAAAATGCCGAACGTGCTCTCGAAAGATATAGTGTTATGTTTCCAGAAAAAATGATTCCAAAACGAAGATATTTTCTGATACCATAGAGAAAATTCATATCAAATGAAAAGTTTCTCACCAACGGTCAGTCAGGAAAAACATTATTAGTGAACAAGAAAACGAAAAGGTATGTGCTACTTGATTTTGAAGGAAATGGTGAAAATTTCTTAGGAAATTGTCTGAAAGCCGGTGGAATATGTTTCAGAACTCCTTGGAACATTTTGGAAATCATGAGTGGGTGTCATATAAATTCATACCTACTCAGTGCCTTCCACCAAAAGACCCAGAAAGACGAATGCCATTTTGCCGATGATTTGTTGATGCTAAAAACGGTAATCCTGATTCCTAGGACTGATTTTATGAAGCGACGAATCTAATTTCAGCAATCATAGCATGTTCATCACAACTGGAGTAATGAGAACCTCATGCGGAATATTTCTTGTAATCCAAATGTACGTTTCAGTATGAATATATGGTACCGTCTTATTGGCTAAAAATCATTGAACAAGTTTTTTACAGTGTTAATTCAACAGGTGACCGTTATCTTGAGTTTCTCAGAATCATATTGGAAAAGTTCATCAATAATCTTAAGTAAGCTGATCGCAAGTGTTATTTCAACAATGCGCCTTCACACAATAGATAGACATATACTTTATGGTCGTCCAAGAAAATACAATCTTATTTACAAAGCTTGTTGAAAAATCTACTATATATAGCACTTCAAAGAATTAAAGGGGATAGAAAATTCAAAAACACAAATACCCAGAAACACAATTTGAGCAAAACTAAGTTCACATATCCAATAGATAATATAATAATAAAATATAAAATTTAACGTTTAACGTTTGTCGAAAGAATAGTTTGTAAAGCTCCTTTCAAAAAATATAAAAGTAAATACACAATTTGAACACAGCTTACAATATAATTTGAAATAAAGGTGTCAATATAAACAATAACAAAAAAAAACATATATTAAATCACAGCAAAGTTCCATTGTAATGTTCATTAAAATTGTAGTACGCTTTTGTTGCAAGGGCATCTTTAACAAGATTTTTGAACATTTTATAGTTATTTTCTTTCCTAATTTCGTAAAGTATTTGATAATACAGCTTTCTACTTTCATAAATCAAAGAATAGGTAATTTTCCGGGTTATGTAATTTATATGTCCGGAAGTTCCAACCATATTATGTTTCTTGTGAATCAGGCAAACAGTTTCCAGTATGAAAATACAAGTAACAGTGAAAATATTTTCTCCATAAAATAATAGTCTGCATGACTCACACAATCCCACCTTGCATAAGTATCCAATCGCTTGATTTTGCAAAACAAACTCTCAATGAAAAAGTTGCAGCTGCAAAATCCCCAGAAGGCAACACCATGTCTCAGGTGCGACTCAATCAGGGAATGATATACCATTTTTGTTGTGGATGAACTCAGTTCATTTGAAACTATTCGAAGTGCATAACATCCTGATGCCAATTTTCTACTCAAACCTGAAATATGTTGATCAAATTTCAATTTGTTATGCATGAAGATTTCCAGGAATTGGGATTGGCTTTTATTCTCATGAATTGGTCCATTCAAATATGAATTGTTAATACTACAGCTCAAGGTGAGTAGATTTGTTTTTATAATATTAAAGCAAAAGTAGTTTGCGTCACACCATTTTTTTACAACTTCCTAATTACTAGAGATACTTTCTTCCATATCGAAAGTATTTTTTTCATTGCAAACAAGCGTGGTATCATCCGCAAAGATCGTAAAAATTCCTTGAATTGAGAGAGTAACAAGGTCATTTACATATATGAGGAAAAGAATCGGGCCCACTAAGTTAAAACTTTTTCAATTTACTTTTTTCATTACTGTCGGAATACCAATTCTTCGGTCTTCATGTTCTCCGGTTATAAAACACACGGATTTCATTTCTAGGTATTTTCGAAGAACGAGGAGTATAAAGATCGTTTCTATAGAGGATATAGCGATAGCGAATACCATACGTAACATCAATAATCGCACCATTTCAAAGGCTACAAGTAAGACTTTATCAGTGAGCCAAAAATGTATTGAGTGAGGAAAATATGTCTTCGAACCTTCAATACAATTTTGAACAACAATTTGAACAATCACTCTATTATTTTTGGTTTCAGGGTGAGATTCATGAAACCCTTTCAAGTTCAGAAAAAAGTTAGCGAGCGATTGAGCTAGAAATGAATAGGACATTTCATTTAAACAGAATATATTCTCAAAAATGAATCGAAAACGCGATATCCAGTTGTTATTCTGTTGGAACTATGTTATTTCGCGAAAAACAAACACTGCTAGTTTACTACTCCAACCGAACTGGTATTTTTAATGATGAAGTTACTAATAGTGACGACTTGAGTTTGATCGCTCTGTATATAAGATATTCCAAATAAAAATGTGAAGAATGAACCGTTTTCACCCATCATCAATGTGGCTCTAGCCAACCACATTCAGCGGAATAATATGACAGAGGAATCATTTGAATAATTTCTTTGCATCATGCCACAGTAGTTCAGCTATTCCGATTTCCAATTGCCAGTAATCCCTCTCGTTGAACACGCAATTTATTGAACTTTATGAAACTATTTGGCACTCTGTAATTTGCTCTGCACTTCTATTAAATCGTAGGAAATAAATAAAAATTAAATCTCCCGAACAGTCGCGAGTGCTTGCCATCTGGCAAGCTCCGCGGAAGAGATAAGCGAGTCCCAAACCACTGAGGCAATTTTAAATATCAGTTGACAATAAACGATGCATTTTTGTAGACTCTTAATAACTTTTTATCTCTAACTGGTTGAAGGTCTGCTGGGACTACATTTTCTCTCTGAATGGAATAGTTCGTATTAGTTCCGATTTTGTGCTTTTTTATAGGTTTCACTGGTAAAAAAACAGCAAATCTGGTTCAAAGTATGACAGCACTGTTGAAAGTAGTCGATGATGAATAGAAAACTCTTGACGATATTGAAATAGGCACTGAACGATTACGCATGACGAAATATGTGACATTTTATGCAAATAGCTCCATGAAAATACACTATATATATACATATATATCGGTCAATTTCACCACATAAAATACTTCGATTCTCCTTCGATTCTGTCGAACTTCTCAGAATTACAATTGAAAAACATGTTTTGGCAAAAATAGGTGACCTGATGGAATATAAAGAAATCGTGCCCTGACTGACTCGAGGCATCTGTAAGCACCGAAAACTGTTTTACAGAAGAGAGGAAGGTATACAGGTCAACTGAAAGTGGTAACCATTTTGATCGACATTTCACCACTAACAAGGTAGACTGATCAGTACAACCAGGTAGTAGTGCGGACCATTTGAACAACTCAGAAAAAGGGTGTATTTGCATTGACACCACTTCCTCTTGCCATTTCCATCGATAACCCCACCACCATAACTACAATCATAACCCACCATCCTCTGAAATTATATATACGAGTGACCAGAGAGCTCGCCAGGCTATCATTGTTGAGACATCAAGGAATAACCTCTGTTGCAGCAGCAGACGAAGTTTTTGGAGGAACAAGTTCCATTCGAATAAGGCCCACCAGCCTAGATTCTGTTATCTTCAATTCTCAGAAGTTATCCATCAGGTAGAACTCAACGTTCAGTACTTTGTTAGAATCTCTGGCGGGGTACCTCATGGAGCAATCACTGGACATGTTATTCATAGGTTTTGGTTTCCTGAAGCATATCAATATCCACAGCTTCAATAATACTAATCAAATCTCCAAATAGTTTTCTGAAATTCCAATGGCATCATTTCGTTAGTCAGTCAGTCAAGATTTGAGCTCCTATCTCACAAATTCAAAAAACTATTGTTTTCCTGTCAATACTCCAAAATCAGTTGAAATGTTATGTGGTCGAGAAACTACGAAAAACAGATGTGGAAGTGATTTTATTGCTTAATGATTATTTAAACAAAATTTTTCCTTTCAGAAAGAACCAAAAACTTTTTATGGATTTTTCGGGATTTTGTTTTCAAATCTGCCAAAATAATAAACGTGGGTACTCTGACCTCTTGTGATGCACCTTTCCGAACCTTTGGGGTAGTAATGAAATACCGGAGTTTTTTTCACACACCAAACCGTTATTATAACACCTCGACACGTGTTTCGAACTCCAAGTGGTCATCTTCCTCTTGAAGACGATCACCAAATGATCGTCTTCAGGAAGTACCTAAAAACTGACTCACTTGAAAACAATTTATCTAAATTACTTTTTTGAGTTCGATGTTTCTATTTCTGTTTTCAGAATCGGAAATCATTCTGCATATCGGTTGGCTCGTGCCATACTTTTTTGGATTGTCGAATGCGGCGATCCAGATTTGCTTAAAAAGGTCATAAATGGAGACGAATCATGGATATATGGTTATGAAATCGAAACCAAAGTTTTATCACCCCAATGAAAGAGCCCAGGAGAGACAAGACCAGCTGAGATATGCAAAATTACCGTGGCGTAGTGCATCAGGAGTTCTTGCTACATGTTCGTACGGTCAATAAGGCGTTTTATCTTTAAGTAATGCGAGACACAACACTAAAAATACGTCAGGTATTGTGGACAAACAATTCTTGGCTTTCGATTATGATAATGCACCTGCTGACTCGTTATTGCTTGTTTGTAATTTGTTGGCGAAAACAACACCTTAATAATGCTTTAGCCAACATATTTACCAGATTTGCGCCCCGTGACTTTTTTCTATTCCACAAATTGAAGATTTTCATAGAAGAACGGCGTCTTATGGACGTGATTTTTTCTATTTTTGGGCTATTGCATGTCATATTCTCAGTGCAGATGGGAATGTGTATTCTAAGTATTATAACAGGGCGTTGGTTAACAGAGTTTCATGAAAGGCACAAACATTTTGTCTTTTTCATATTCAGACTCACTAGGTTATTGTTGAACCAGATATTTTATTTCTCTATGTTTTTATCAGCTCTATTGAAGATATTGTGCTGTCACCTCTGGATATGAGTGGTGTGCTATCAGCGTAACGAATGATATGACTCCTATTAAAACTTTTTTTGTCCATTGTGACAAATAGCCCTGCAACAAGTCCAATGCATGGCCTCGAATTCCGTATATAGTTATTTTGTTCAAAAGAATCTCATGTGAAATGGTATCAAAAGTATTTGCTAAATCCATGAATACCGCTAAGCATTTTGATGATTTATCCAAAGCTCCAACTGTTTTTTGTCGTTTTTTGGCAAAATTGTCAAAAATTATTGATAAATTGTTGATAACAGAGATGGGACGATAATTATTCATTTCATTTCGATTTCCAGATTTGAAGCCGGGGGTGACTCTAGATTATTTCCATTGGTGCGGTATATTTGAGTTTTTATAAGACAAGTTGATTATGTATGTTTGTAATAATGGTTTCAATATTTACAATATGGTTTCAATGAGGGTTGTAGTTATTCCACCAGGACCATCCGAGTTTTGAAATTAATATTAATACCTCGCATATCAAAATACTTCAAAGATGGAAAAATTTCTCATATAATAAATAATTACGTCTTCGAATATATTCCATTCTCTAAAACCTACCAAGCTATTTACTTGAATTCACAAATAACTAAAAATACGTCGGAGAAAAGTTCTCGCGTGAAGGATTATCCTGTGAATCAAAAATGCAAAATCTCCTATAACAAACCTTTATAATGAGCTACTGAAAGCGGATTACGTACTGTAGAGTTCGCCTTGTTACATCCAATGTATACATTGGTAGTAAAATAGTCATCCTTTCGTTACAATATAAGAAGTTTAGATTTGTCGAACCCACATTCACTTGTACATGGTGATTTGTAAAAGGGTTATTTTGCGACTAGCAGAAAAATTAAAATATATTAATTTGCTTAAGAAATGTGAGTTTCTTATTGCTGTCTTCGAATTTGTTACATTCATCATTATTTAGCAGCTCAGAGTGCATTTACAATGAAGAAGTTAGTGTATATAGATCCAATGTATGGATAAAATCTATGCTATCTGCAACCGAAATATGAGAAAATTTGACAGAATTTGACAAAGGGTTCAATACAAGTTATCATTACATTTCCTGGATCA
This sequence comes from Leptinotarsa texana, assembly GCA_015342105.1. NCBI lineage: Eukaryota > Metazoa > Arthropoda > Insecta > Coleoptera > Chrysomelidae > Leptinotarsa > Leptinotarsa texana. Next base: position 10,498 of record WOGN01000884.1, on the reverse strand, counting down.
TAATATCTATGAAGTAATGGGAAACACAGACAGACATAATTTGGGATAGATGAAAAAATAGTGGACCTACCAAGAGAATTAGGGAGGAAAAACTAGTATGTATCTCTAATGTCCGGGTTCAAAAGAATAAACTGACGGTCTGTCGGGGAGTAGTTGGATATCTGGGAGTGATAATAGTTTCTAGACTGAACCAACCTCAAACAATAGAAATTCAATGTGCTAGTAGCACTGCTGCTAATAAAATACATACACGAAATCCCATTAACAAATTTGAAATGATGCAAAATTTGGGTGGTTTCACTACTTTTTCAGTTCACTAAATTATTGCTGGAAAAAACTACAATTATTTGGGATAAATCCAATTTGCTTGTTTCCGATAAATACTATTCGGGATTCAGCAGCCACAGCTCCACATTGGAGCGGTATCTTCGAAAAAAGTATAACTAATAACGCATTTTTTTGAAGGTGGTTGACAATGTTTCGTGGTGTATTACATCAGTTTGGACTTCCATTGTCTAATCTAATATAAATTGATTCGAAAACCCTGAAAAAAACAATTGAAAAATTAATAAGATTAACCAAAATCACTGAAATTACGAAGAATTAACATACAAGCTACAACCAAACGAATAAAATTGAAATATTAATAAAATCTGAAAAAAATAAAGATTAAAAATTATTAACAAAAATGAAAACAAATTGAAAACAAATTAAAAGATTTCAAGCCAAGTTATGGCTTGTTAGTATCCACAATCGCCTTCTGGTGATAACAGTTATCACCAGAAGACGATTGTGGATACTAACAATCGAAACGCCTTGACATAACTTGGTTGGTGTTGGGAAAAAACTCCAGTAATATTCATTTCAGTTTTCGTTTAATAAAATTGTTAATTTCGGTTATTCTTATTAATTTTCTGATTGTTTTTTTCAGGGTTTTAAAAAATCAATTTTTATTAGATTAGACAATGAAAGTCCGAACTGATGAAATATAATAACGCATTGTTTCAAATCAGTCATTGGTACATTGTCATATTCCAGATACTCTACACGGAAAGAAATGAGTGGCTCTAATTTTAAGGTGAAACTAAAATCTGAAACTTTCTCCTCGTGGAAAATCAGATCAGATTCATTCACTAAGATTAAAATCTGCCATCATAATTGTATAAGCGTTGATTCGTGAAAGAAAATGCATATTTGCTATAACATGCAATGACGTGGAAACATGGAAATCAATATCTATAGCAATGAAAATCACAACTTCAACGTGTTCAGAAAAAACATTTGCGAATCTGGTACAATGATAACAATTAGGGATCATCCATTGGATGCCAGTCTTTGATATAATTATCTTTTCTTTTCATTTCGAGAACCTGAGACGATGAAATCATCATCTTTTGGTGTGATGTATCTCTCTCTTGGATAGTCGTTGCTTCCTATCTTCAGGCGCATGTGACCAATGCTCCTTTGGTGTGATTTGAAAGGTTTTGCAGTTTTGAATCGACAAATTGATTTTTTCGGTTGTTGAAATTCCTAACAATAATATGTATTGACGTTATTTTTTCAGATACGAACTTGAAACAACTACTTTCACATGAAAATTGAATTACACAAAAAAACAAATTCATTCGAAATAACTCCTTTCTTGAAATATTCAGTATGGCATAGAAACAGACATCATCCACACAAATTGATAAATTGAAAACCATTGAAAGATAATTCAGGTGTATTTCTGAAGTATCGGATTGAAATCATTACGATTTCATTCCACCAAATGAAATAATTCTGTTCATGTCAGACATTAATGATAGATGACTGAGTAAAACCTCTTTACAGATATTTGTCATAGGCACTTCGTTAGAATTGAAGAAATATATTTTCTTCCAAGAGTAGGTATTACATAAAGTTTCAATTTCAATGGAAGCTTTTGAACTATAAACCAGACTATATTGAGAATTAGCTCCAAATGTCATCCAGGCGTTATTTCATTACATATACTTGCCAGCCAATCCCTGAAGCACACCAATGTTTATGCATTCGCAAAATCTTCTCCTAGAAATGTGCCCTGCAGTTCTTTTAAATCTCTTCAAAACGACTGAGCTTTAATTAAAGGACTCGAGTGTTTAGTCGGTGTTCCAAGCATAGCAATTAGCTCTTGAGTTTTGCATTAATGAATACAAATTCTAGCGAACAAACTGTTTTCAAAGACTTTACAACTTCGATTGCAAACTCGAAAAAATTACAATACACCCCAGAGAGTGGTTGTTTGAATAAGGGAACGTGCAGCAGATTTTTCGTAATGAAATCGTGAAAAAGGGTTGATGAAACATTTTTCGTTTTGTTTCGTCAAATGTACAAAGTTTTCCTGTTCGATCAAACTTTTCTCCTTTCATACCTACTGAGAAGGAGCAAAATTGCATCAATTGAAGTGATATAACTAGTGATATCCTACTTGCTGAACCCATTTTTTCTGTTATTGCTTCAATATCTATCTTTTCATCCTTATTTTTTTATGTATACAAACCAGCGGAGTTAGCATCCTTATACATTTTTCCGTACCAGTTTAACTCACTGATTCTTTCTGCATACCATATTCACTATTTACCCAATATTAATTTCATTATCCACTCTAATGAATATCACTTCTTCATTTATTATTCTTTTTTGTTTTTCTGACGCTTTTTGCTACACTTCTTACATCCAATATCTGATTCGATCTTGTTATTACATATCTATCATAACCATCTGAATTTCAATCACAACACTGTATGACTAAAGAAGCAAGGATAAAAGAATTCGTTAGGTAAAGTTATTGCTGAGACTCATCGCAAGTAGTGAAGAGAAAAGTTCCGCCATTTTGCTGCGATTCGAGAATTTCAATCCAGAGAAGATACGATGTTTGTTTGAGTTTGTTTCATTCGTTAGACAAGTCACTAGGTTGAAGTAGCTGGATTCCTCACTAACACACAATGATTACATGAAATTTCTTGATAAAACATTCGAATGTGTTTAAAATATAATTCACCCGTATAAGACAAAAAGAAAACATGATAATGACATCTTCCATACAATTCAGTTCAAAAATATGTTTACCATGTTGAAACTATGGCACATTTTGTGAACTTTTTTGTGGTACCCCATTCAGAAGGACACTACAACAGATAATCTGGGTTACTTGTGATACACTGATTAGAACCTTTGGTGTAGTAATGAATATTACTGGAGTTTTTTCCCAACACCAAATCGTTATTTTTACACCTCGACACGGGTTTCGATCACCAAGTGATCATCTTCAAGAGGAATATCAGTTTGATCTTCCTCTTGAAGATGATGAAGAAGATCAGTTTGATCTTTCTCTTGAAGATGATCACTTGATGATCAAAACACGTGAAAAGACATTAAAATAATGGTTTGGTGTTGGGAAAAACTCCAGTAATATTATTATGGGTCCAGAGTGAGTAGTGTGGCTCACGCCTATTCACACTCGACCAAATAAACCCAGCTTTTTAACAAAGTCGATTAGTTTGTATGGTAAGTGATGTTTCAGGTCAGATGGTAAGAGTATGGCTCTTTCGAACTCTAAAAACCTGATTCGGTCCCCAATGGAGCAGACATAAAGTATGTATCCTGTTGTTCCATCATTTTCCAAACAGATGCGACACACACTGTCTTCCGAGAGTCCCAATCTTTGAATATGATGATTCAAATGACAGTAAGAAGGCCTATTAGACATCTCAGTTCAACAACTGTTTGGAGTCAAGCTTCGAAGGGTGAATAAACGCCTTGGAGTGATCCAATCCTGAAATATTCTGCCAGAAGTCCATAAATCTTTTTGCCATCCAAGTGATCAATCTTTGTTTGGCCACGCCTGAAGCGTTGCCAATGACAGGTTCTCGTCCGATGAAGCTGCTTGTAGCCCCCTCCTTTGCAAGGGAGAGAGCAGCCTAATTGGTATGAGGCAAGAGCTTCCAACGCCACTTGACTCACCAAGAATATTTTAATTGACTCCTGTATGAGGATGGATTTTTCCAATCTCTCCGCACACAATTCAGTAGCATTTATTTTCGCTTGAAATACAGTCGGATAGGTTCCTAGATATGTTGTTATCTCTATCCTGGGTCGACTGAAAACACTTGCACCAGAATCGGAAGTTGTTATTGATCCAATTGTGAACCAACAACTATCTGCTCTCAATATTTTTTTCCCCCGGAGGATCTAGACCTCTCTCCTCGCAAACAGTAGAGACAGTTCGTAGTTGATAGTTGGAGGCATACAGTCAGAGGTCATTTCCAGAATGCTGTGACTTCCAGTGTCAACCAACGGTCTGGTGTACTCTGCATTAAATTCATTTGTGCAATTCGCAATGTACAAAAGTCTATATGCAGTCCATCTAGCCTCTCTCCAGAAAAATGTGGAGAGGAGGTACATCTAGGAGGATCTCCATGGCCGCTGACGGTGTCGTTCTGATGACACTACTGATGGCCAGACAAGCCTGTCTTTGTAAGTCAGAGAGCTTCGCCTGGGCCATTTTTTGTAAAGCCTCCGGCCACCAGGCAAATTGCACCATGAGTGATCAATAGTCTGACAATCATCGCACGAATTTGATGGATTCATTTGGGACTTGAACCTCAAGTTTTACCACAAATCCTTTGACATATCCATAGAGACAGTCTGGTTTTGTGAAAAACTTTTTCTAAGAGAGTTTTTTATCAAGGATAAAGTCAAGATATTTCACCTCCTTTCCAAACGGAATGACCTCACCATTGAGGAAAAGTGGCATTAGATCGTCCAATTTTTTCCTCCTGATGAAGGACAAACAGTTTTGCTGGGGTTGACAGATATCTGCTCCCTCAGGCACCAACTATGAACAACGTCCATCGTGCTTTGGAGGATATCGCAAGCTACCCTTATCGAAGTAGAGCTTGCCAAGGTGACAAGGTCATCTGCATAAGATTGCAGATCTATTTCCTTTAGTCGAGGGCATCAAGAGACTATCCATCAGGGGCGATCACAGAATGGGAGATAGTATCCCACCTTGATGGCAGCCTCTGGAGACCCTGAACCTGATGGCCTCGCCTTGAAGAGTTGTAGTTGCAGTTCTGTTTACCAGCATGACATAAATCCAGCCAGTTTTGGTCGAGATGAACCTATACATTCAGGAAGTGCATTTTCAGATGCTCTCAATATTGAAAAATACAGCAATTGCAATCTTCTTGTTGTCAAGGGATTGAGAGATTTTCTCTACAAGATTGTTCAATGCTAAATCTGTCGTTCTGATGGTTTGATAAGCATACTGGTGGTTATTCAGGAGGGATGCATATAATGCCACCCTCCTGGTGTGGCTGTCCACCTACCTCTGAAGTCCTTTCAACAAGAAAACAGAAAGGATATGAAGTTGATTGGTGGTACCGATTTGAGGTGTGGATTTTTCCGACCCACCTTGAGTATAGTATACAGTGTATAGTTCCACACCAGACAATTTTATGAGAATAGGTAAAATCATTTCCAGCCCGTTTTGAAGAAGAGTTGGAAATGTACCATCCCCTCCAAGAGATTTGAAGGGCTGAAACGACTTGATAGCCCATTCAACTGCCGATGTTGTGATAACCTCCTTGACGACCTCCTAATTGTTTTTTTTTCGAGAATTTAGCGCCATCGAAGATGGAAGTTCTGTTGTTATCAAGAGTCAGATTTCTAGAAAAGTGGTTTTCTTTCAAAAGCTCTAACGTTTCTGTACTATAGATCGTGAATGTTCCATCGAGTCGTTTAAGTGACCCAATTTCAGCAGTCGGCTCTCTAGAGATAATCTTATGAATTCTTGTGCTGCGAGGTTGATCAGAGATACTCTAACAGAGCTTCCTCCAAGACTCCCTTTTTACCTTTTTAGTTTCCTTGTTGTATGTCGTAAGAGTAGTTTTATAGAGCTTTCAGTTACCTGACCCTTTAGCTCGATTGAATGATAGTCGAACTTCTTTTCTTTGTTTTTCCAGGCTTCTGTTCCACCAAGAAGAGTTATGGTTATCTCTTTCAAATCTCAGTGAACAGTTCTCATGATAGGATAAGATCACTGCCTCGCGAATTTGCTCCGCTACTGTATCCATATCATTATAGTAATGAATCCGTTATCAGAATACTATTGGAGGGAGTTTTTATACCCACTCCAATCTGTAGATTTTGAGCTACGATATTTCACTAGTGTTCTTAGACCTGTTACACTATTGGAAAGAATATATCTATAGTCTGAACAAGGAGGTTTAATAGATACAGATCAATGGTGTATCTTGTTGCTCAGAGCTGTTGATGTGAGCTGATGATTAGGTTTAATATCTCTTGCCTGTTACTAGTGACAAAAGTTGATTCCGAGCCATCATTTATTTCAAACAACCCTTCCCCTAGTGTATAATCAAGGAGTAACTCTATGGTTTATATTCGTGTCGACCCACACTGCTTTCGTACATGCACCGCTCTCAGAGAGCCCTTAGGATTTTTCTGCAATGCTTGTGTTTTGTTCTCGAAAAAAAAATCGATTTACCGGTCCAACTCAGATTGTAGAAGGCAAATTGCATCAATCATTTACCTGTTCTACAAAGCCTCTAAAATGAATCAGTCGAGTGCTTCAAAACTGGGTATCGGCGTAGGTGTAACCAAATTGTTTCTTCAAACATCAGATAGTTCTCACGAATATGTTCCTCTCAAGTCGATAAATGAATTCGTAAAGGAAGGCATTGATAAATGATTAATTGCTTTCGAAGAAACTCTATGATTTTGATAAAAAAGTTTATTTTTCGTTATTTCTTGGTGTTGAGTTTGTTCATTTCATTTAAAGAACTTACCTAATGGAATTTTTCATTTAGTCGGATCCTTATGTTATAAAATGCTTCGTTTTTCAATATACTATATAAAGTCAAAGAAAAGTAAGCTACCTCATCTTCAAATCAATTTTATACTTTTCAGTCGCCGCAATTTTCCAATCCTCTTACCCGCCCATGTGATTCAAAAGGTGACGAACCGTAGCATCAATGGGAATCGGAAACGGAGGACGAAACGTACACATGTGTTGCAGGAAGGATTCGACAGCAGGTTTGATTGGAAGCACCAGATGGAGTATATCAGTATTATTATCTGTTCATCCGGCTTTGACAGGAACGTCTTCGCTATAGTCATAAAGAGATTTGTCTATGAGTTTCACGATGAAAAGAACATTTCCGATTGGCAGTGCTTCAATCAGGATAATTGACATGGTTCAGAGATCTTGATTCAATTTCATGGTTATATTTCAAGGAATGCTTGGAAAAATCAACAATGCAGTTTGGAAGGATATGTTCCTGGATATAATAACTTTCGAACTGACTTCATAGGTAGTAATTGAAAATGATTTGAGAAACACGATTTATAGCTGAATTGAAAGGACATATATTTTCAATAAAGATCACTTTTTAGGGTAAACTCTCTTTTCTTCTTGGCTTTTTTCTTCTCCATATTCACACGAAGAAAAATAGGAATCGAAAAAAGCAAGCACTGCTTTTGTCTTAAAAAAAATAATATTGCTATCAATGTAAATACTCTAAAATAATTGAGTTCAATGGAATTATTAAACCAATATTTCGAGAGTTTGAGTAAAAATATTTTCTGTGCGAGAAAATGAACATGAAATGAATGATGAATAGAATCTCTACTTTTATGAAAGGAACGAATTGGAAAATAATAATTGAAGGGGTTCATTTTTATTATTGACTACGAGGTATTCATACGTGGACTGAAAAAATATTCGAATTTTCATAGTTTAAGTTGTTTATCACGTTTAGTTTGTTGATGAGAGGCATAAAAGTTCAAAGTGTTTCACGAATTCAGTGATTTTCTGCTACCGAAAAAAAATCGATCAAAGAATTTGCATAAAATTTTGTGTAGAAAACTGAAATCAAGTTCTCAAAATCCTTGAAATGGTGATAGTGATTTACAGTGATTTTAGTAAAAATTACAAGTGGTACAAGCTTATCTCAGAAGGTTAAGGAGATGTGAAACACGACGTTTGCCCTGGAAGCCACCTCACATCAACAACCAATGAAAATGTAAGAAAAGTCTAAAAAATTTCAATTACCAATCGTCAAATTTCTGTTAGAGAATTTACTGAGGATGTCAGCATATTGGTTGGTTCATGCCATGCATTTTTTCTTGCATTTTGGTCATATAGCTTGTGTCAGCGGAGTTCTTTCCAAAATTGCTGAATTTTGACAAAGAACAACCGTCGCATGAGCATCGCTCAGGAATTGTTGAAAGATGTCAAGGACGATCCAGATCTGCTTTGAAGGATCATAACTGGTGAATAATTATGGTATAGTGTTATAGAAGAGCCCAGGAGAACCAAAACCAAAAAGAGCACGCCGAGTTCGATCGAATGTCAAGGTTTTGCTCACTGTTTTCTTCGATTACCGTGTTGTGATGCATTAGGAGTTCTTGATCGTACGATCAATGAGTAGTTTTTTCTTGAAGTTATGATCCGCTTGTCAATATATCTGGTTCTCTTATTGAATTCGAATGGAATGGATAAATGTTTCTATGATTTTCTCCTTCCTCTGCTTTGATGAGATCTAGACGACTAAATTATTTCTGATTGATTCTGCTCATTGTGAAAGATTTTTTGTATGAAGCAAAAATTCGAAACTTTTATAATATGGGTTAATATGGATTAATCTTGTTTTTGAAACTAGATTGTACTAGTCTTGTGTTTTTCCTAATTTCTTGGACATTAGTTGAGGTAATGATGTATGATTTGCCTTCTGTGATTCCTCCTCATAATCGCATCGAATATAAGCTGCCTGCTTATGAGCTGCCTTTGTTTTTTTTTTCCTTTTTGCAGTCTAGATATCCGTTGTCTAGCTCCATTTTGTTCAGGCGCCCTCCATGTAATTATTGTAAGCTCATTTTTGCTTTCTATATAATCAATCTATACAATAATCAATTCTATATAATAATTAATCCCTCCTTTGAATATATCCGTTTCAATTCAAACAATTTATTCAATATTGACTTCTCCTCTATATAATTATTCAAATCCATAATCGATCACTCAAGTTGGTACCATTATTTTAACATAACAGTTGACAGATTCTGTCTCAAATTGTCCTTCTTCATATAATACTTTGACTGAACCACATGGCCTCAATCCAAAAATGTATTTTCTTGGCTATAAGCCTATTTCGTTTTATATAAGTCAAATATTACAAATGTGCAATGTACTTAGTTTGATACTTCCTGTTGCCTGATAAGTAAGTAATCTTCAACAATTTTTTCAAATTTCCTAACTTTGAAGATCAAAAAAAAATTTACAACTTCAATTTTCACTAAACTTTCTTTCCAATCAGATCACTTACTTTCAGGTGAGCACTGATGATGACGAAAGTCGAAAGCTCTTTCAGAAAGACGAAAATCAAGATAAATATATCTCAGTTCCATACCACCAATGTACAAAGAACTTTGAAAATACTTCCGGGAAACTTGGTATGAAAATGGTATTTGAAACAAGTCATACACTACAGAACCTTTCAGGAAATTCAAAGGACACAGTCGAGAATTCAGAGAAGTCTGGAGTTCACAAAATTAAATATAAGAACTGCGATACAAAATATGATTAACAGTCAAAAATATTTATTTGAATAAAATATAAGGAATACTTAGCACACCTAAATTATGGAAGACCAGAAAATCAGCAGTCGCCCATCATATTTTGCAACAAAACCACTCCATGGATTTTAGTTCATCGAGATTAGTTAGATAAGCTCATAAATAAGTCAACATAATGATATTATGAATAATGAAGATGGATCGATACCTAATAGTTTACCTTATAGCTTGTTGAAATAATATTTTATATATCAGATTCACCTGATAGATAGACAACATTTTGAAATTAATTTTAAAACAATTGAGACGTAGGTATGGTATAAAAATAGTATGCTATAAATAAGGACAATGATGTAAGTAGATTTTGTTTGACCTTTTCCTTGAAAATAATCATTTGGTGATTGAAACACGAGGTATTGAAAATAACGGTTTGGTGTTGGGATGAAACTCCAGTAATATTAACTTCTGGTAGAAGCCCATTATATCTCAAAGTTTTCATTTTGAATTTTTATTTTGAGTTTTCATTTTTGACAAATCCAGTAATATTCTTTCCAAACCTCTCATACAATTCTAAAATTTTTATATGGACATTATATTGTATACAATATTGTACAATATTGTGTAAAATATTGTATACAATATTGTACAATATTGTATACAATATTGTATAAGTTTGAAAACGTCCGTACAGGACGAAACTACAGTGAAGTTAGTTACAAATAAAAGTGGTAAAAAACATAGAAATTTTAATTTCTCTTTTCATAATAAAAATTTCGAACAAAAAAGTTGATTTCTACCACAAAAATGGCTTCCGTTGAATATTCAAGAATTGAAATCATAAAAGGTTAGGTCCTGTATCTTGGTGTACATAAAAAATATC
>WOGN01000883.1:0-21633 GCA_015342105.1 Leptinotarsa texana | reverse complement strand
CCTCTATTGTCTCAAATGCTATTCAGTGTACCGCGTATTTCATCTAGATTCTGTAGCACATTTCATATTCTGATTTCCAATACACTGCAACATTTTCATTCTCCCATAACTACTATATCTAGAAGTTTTAACAATGTTTCTAGTGTAAATATATTTTTTCTAACGTTCAATTAATTTAAAAAAGAGAATCTTCGTTTCATTCAAAATTAATCTTACTATATGTTTAATTATCATATTTCTAATTGTATACACCTGCAAATGGGATTTTTGGCCTGCTGGATGTATTGAATAAATAAATAAATAAATATCAGAACTGTTTCAAGAATTTACAGAAACGCTAAACGCTAGCAGAAGTGTATCACATCTAAGGAAGACTACTTTGAAGAAAACAAAATAGAAATTGATGAATGAAAGAATATTTTTTAGAGATAAATGAAAATTCACCTTTTTTAACTTAAACTTAACTTTTTTACTTAAAATGTTGCTATTCAAGGTAGAGTTCGCATGTTATGATTGCTGTCTTCGGTTGTTCTATCCTGCTTTGATCATTCTTAGGTTGTGCACACGTACCTCTTCATTGTATCATCCGTTTCTGGAGTAGATACACAACTGAGGTCATGGGAAACCTCAGACAGCTACTTGCAAAACTCTACAATTGTTACAAAATCTTTAGTTTTAGAAAGTTCATTCGCAACTTTTTCCCATTCCATTTTGAGACCGAGTGTTTATTTTTCGACCATTTCAGTCAATAGCTGTGGATTGTTCAAATGTCGTTGAGTTTGTAGAGGATTTGAAAAAGTATGGAGTGAATGTAATTTGTCATCCTCAATAGTTACATTTCATTAATAATCAGAAGCATTTCCGTCTTCAACTACTTTATCAGCAAGATTTCCAGAAAGAGCATTTTTGTCAACCTTTGAAACATAATCAGAAGCAGTCCCAACTGAAAATTGTTTACATAGTTTCACTGGTTGTCTGACCAGAACAGTTTCATTTGTTAAATTCTTCAAAGCATTTTCGTCTTCAACTACTTTACCAGAAATATTTCCAGAGAGACTGTTGATGTCAACCTTTGAAACAGATACAGTTTCAGTTGGTAAATTGTTGATGCAAATCTAATTTAAGTTTCTCCTTGAAGTGAATAATATTTTTTTATAAAACTTTACTTTCCACCGTTTCATTTTCTGAGACCAAATAACATAATCTTTAACTCTATTACTAATCGTTTAACCCCAAGTTCTGCCAATTTCAGTACCAGTTTCAGTTTCTATTTCTTTGTTTTCAATAAACTCTTTTTCGATTTGCCTTTCTATTCCTTCCACTTTTTCCGTTTCGTTTTATTTCGAAAGAAAAAGTTCATTTGCTGCATGATCCGTACGTTTCTCTTTCAATTGTTCGCTTTCTTGGAACGGAAACTTCTCAAAGGACTGTTCTGCTTAGCTCGAAGTACCGAATGTAATCCTAAATGCTTACTAAGGTTTTTTTGTAATAGAAAGCTGTATTTTTATTAAAATTAAACGATTTGTAAAACATCAAAAAAAATATACATGGTGTAATAAACAATAAACTTGATTATAATCTTCAATAGCAACAACTCTTGACCCGTCTTCATCTCTTTTCGTTGAGCACTCATGTCGCTGACTACTCCGAGCTATTTGGTACTTCTCTGCCAACCATAAGAGCTCTTTCACGACTCCAGTGGAGCTTTCAGATGTAGAGCGGGATCCACTATATCTCGAGACGAGAGCTCTCACGTCTCCTGCATCTCGAGCCGGACAGCCACGTCTCTTCCTCAAAAGACGGGTGGGGGCTACCACACGAGGAGTGAAAACGGTTCTCCCTAGTTGACGCTTCACACTATTCAACATAGCAGATTACGATGTGGACCTGGTAATTAGTACTGTCTGAAACCGACTCGCTCTTTGGGTGTAAGCCTGCAAAGTGCTCAATGTAAATTTCGCAACTTTATCCATCCCATTCTTGATCGTTGACATTTCTGTTGTCGATTTGTGTCAACGGTAGGAAAGGTATAAGGCAACAGCTCGCGTCCTATCCATTCTACGACTGATCTTAAGGAGCCAGGAACTAAAAAAGCTTCCGATGTGAATGATCGGTATGTAGGAGTGATAAAAGCTCCCGTATAGGAGCGAGAGGCGTGAAGCTACCCGTGTGAAACAGTCCTGACGGTCATATCTTAAATAAGGCAAATGATAACTCAAGCAACGCATATTTCTCGAGAACTTGTAGCAACTACATTATGACATCGTTCATCGTGAGTGAGTCGAATTCCATTTCCTTCTAGAAGTTTTAAAACCTGAAACATGGGGTGGAATCGCCTTCCTTCTGATTGCTGCCGGATGATGGAATATGTCAACAGGTTGCAGATTGTGAACCGAATCGGGATGAGCAATTCGTCATTCATGTCGAGTCACGAATAGTAAATTGGATACACGATAACGATCTGCTTCATGTTCATCTGGCAGCATGGATTGAATTTATGGCACGTCCAATTAGATTATACTGCAATTTATAGTAGGTTTTTGGTATACTGCAATAAAAAGTTTTCATCACTCTCATTTTACAAACGCGAAGCTGAAAAATTAATGAGTATAAAAATGGCTGTTATTTTTCAATCTAGGATACCTCTTAGGAGAAGACGGTAAACCAGTTTTGATGACCCGGAATGTGTACAGAAGTGGAATACTTAATTAACAAATATGTACAGGACTTATCAACGAAAAGTCCTCATCTTGAATTAAAACGAAGAAGAATATCAAAATTCTTCTCCCTTAAAGATATTCTCGTACATACTACAATCATAGTTCCACCGTCTGCCTTCATTTCTAGCCACACATGTTTAAATAACAATATGCCATCAGTTGAAAGCTCAAAAATACTATCTTCCAATTTCATATCATATCAATTTCATAATTAAAAATAGTGGTGTAGAATTTTAATGGAGATGATCCGCGAATATTTCCAAAATGGGTGAAAATATCAAAAACCTTGGAACTTCGTACCTGAAGATCTTTAGAGGAGTAACGCCAAATGTAGCTCCCCCACATTCTCCTAGCTTCCTCCTCAAAATTTTTAATGGCAACGTGTCTTGTCTCATACACCATTTAAAAAAACGAAAGGGATAAATTTGTCAAGTTTGAAAACAGCAACTTCAATATAACTTCAACCAACTTCAGCAAGGCCGCATTCCACATCCCACACAGTCCGATGAACAGACAGATCAACCAACGATTTTGTTTATTATATTAGTGGAGTTACAAAGTGAGAAGAATTCTGAAGAGGCACGATACAAGCCAACAATCAAATTTCCACTTTTCTACGATCACCTAAGTACACAATAACAACACAATACCCAATGAGGCACAGAGCATGTACGAAATATCATGTTCCACCAGCTTCAGAATCATAACAGACAGACCTACAAAAGAGTCTAGTGGTCATCTTAATTTCAGGCGAGTTGGATATTGGATCCCTGACTTTTTCATCGTGAATAGTTTAAATATATGGATCTGTATGTTGTGGAGCGCGGCCGATATTTCTTTTGTCGCCTGGGGTACCCCTTTTGACAGGATAGTTTTCTTTCGAGATTACTGTAATCTCACCCCGTGGCGAGGTCTTTGAGGCTTTCAGCTTGTCTTCGCTGGAGAGGTGTTAACCGCCAACATGGTTTGAAGGACGGGGGAAAACTGGTCAGCAGGGCCTGCAGTTTGTCAAAGGCCATGCATAGGCCGTCGAACGAGCTGGGGTCGCTGTCGCTTGTGGGTTTTACGGCCCTCGCATATGAGACTCCGTTTTTACTCATGTTTGTTCCTGTAGACCTTTTGGTTTGGGCTGGCGGGTCTCTGGCTTTGGTGGTGGCCTTTTTGTTTTTAGGATGTTTCGGGCATCCTTGGTAATTGGCTGGGTGTTCCCCTTTACAATTAAAGCATTTCACCGGAGCTTCATTTGGCTTTTTACTCTCAGCCGTCATATGGCGGCCGGCGCATCTTAAACATGCTGGGACTGCTTTGCAGTCCCAGCATGCCCAAACTTCTCACAGCAGTAGCACTGTCCCACTGTTGTCCGCGGTCTCTGTGGCTCGCTCTTTACTCTTACATTAAGAATTTCCCTAACATCGTATATATGGTTCTGTTTTTTGGTTACTAGAACCAATACGAACGAGAGTGGCTTTTTGTTCTGTTTCTCCAGCCTGGCTACAGATATGATGTCGAAGCCTTTGGCTTTCAGGTCGTCTTTGATTTCATCTGTTTCAAGGAATTCAGGAACGCCTCGGAACACAACTCTGAGTGGTTTTACTTCCTGCATTGTATATGTGTGGTGCGGGATATTTTCTTCATCTAGTACTTTGACCATTTTTCTGAAGTCGTCCGGGCTTGCGAGTTGGACTTTGACACAATCATTAGTGAAGTTTATGTTCTCTCGTGCGGCCATTTCATTAAATTTGACCTACTTATCTTTCTGTCTTATTGTGACAGGTGGTGGTCTGATTGTTTTTGGGGCGAATGCCTGTGCTATTTTAGGCATCGCAGCCGCCTCGTCGTGTGTTTCAGTTTAAGTATCCTCGGATGGATGGTTTTCTTCAGGTTTCTGAAGTTTTAGGGCATCATTGGATGTCTGGTTGTCTTTGCTTTTAGGGTAGTTAGCCCTGAGATTCTTAGGTTTTCTAGACCTCATTTCCGTCTTTTATAGTTTTGGCGCCTCGCTTTGTGCCTGTGTTTTATTCTTGTTGTTTGTTTTAGATTGTAGTTGTTTTTTTGGAGATTCTGTCTGCGCTGGGCGTTTTCTGTTAAAAATCGCCTCTTCTTCTAGGCTTTCTTCGGAGGAATAGCCTGACATATCATCTGATAATTTGTCATAACCGCAGGCTCTTTTCTGCTCTAGTTCCTGCATTCTTTTACGCATTAGTATGTGCGTGGAAACGAGTTCTTGGGGAGGTCTAGTAATTTGGATATCATGGCTAATACCATATCTCTTTTGTCACTACTGGCATTGACGACAAACGTATCAGTGATTTCATCTATTTTGACATGTTATCGCTTCGACTGCTCGAGAAATTGTATGTACGTATGTATTATCCAGAAGAGTCTACAACAGAGCCTACGAACATTAACTTGTTGTCCTCCAATCATATGTAGCCTCATCCCTCTTCAAACATCAATAGGCCACACAATAAGCTCCGAAAACACCAAAACCATTGCCGTCGAAAAAAGTATTCAGGCCAGGATAATCTGCGAAGCTATTGACATTGAAAAACGTCCCAACTGTCCCAACAAAAGAGATGATTCACAAAAATTACCTCATTCATGGAGATCATTACTGTCATGTTATACATCTCATAACATTGCTCACCTCGCTTCTGTACAACCCCACTCCACAAGCAACTCCACCATCGCTCCCGCTACCGGTCCACTCGTCAAGGGACTTAAATACCAGACCAGTACCGGTGGACCGACAGTCGACGCTTGGGAGTAGGCATATTGAGACCCATGCAGACACCAGCCACGCGACCTGGGGAGTAGGCAGATTGAGACCATAACGTCAAGTCACAAAACCCTTATAGCTTGTCACTATCAGAGGAGTAGACAGATTGAGACCATGACGTCAAGTCACTACCTGAGGAGTAGGCAGATTGAGACCTCAGTGTGGTGATAGGTTTGTGAAAATGGCTTCAAAGTCGAAGCCGAGACGTCGAATTACTAAAAACAGTAGACGCGGCTCAACTTAAATGAAATTACCCATACTCTTCTGAAAAAACAGTCAAATGGGCACTGTATAATAGCAGGGGAGCCCACGATGCAAAATGGGGATTTACTCGAGCGTCATAGAGACCTATTAGGTTGCAAAGCTTAAATGATAAGAAGAAAAAAATGTTATATAATATATACCTTTTCATCGGTGGGTGAAGCGGCTATAGATTTTTAAATATGTGAAAAAATAATGTTGCATGGACATACTCGAGCGCGTCAGATATTGGTAGCATCAATTTCCTACGTATTTTCAATAATGTTTTTATGTTAATCTGATCGTTTGCATGATGTGGATGGTTGTACGTAAGGGTTAAAAGTGAAAAGAAAAAAAATGAATCGAGCGTGACAGATTTTTCTAAGGGGGTGTTAAGTGCACCAAAAAAAGCTCTCATTCAATAATCTGACGATTTCAATCTGAAGCAAACTCGCGGCCATTATTATAATGTGCAAAGAAAATCGTCATTTTGAAATACTCAAGCGCGTCAGATTAGGATATATATGGTTCATCTTTATGTTTTAGACGTGCTATATCATAATCTGACGATTATCTATTATATTATTTATTTTTTTTATTTTTTTTTAATCATTGAACCTAATTATTTGAAAAGCTCAGGAAATAACATGCAAATAGATAAGTGTATATTTTTCAAGTAGAATACTTGTATTTATAAAAAAATAATTTCAAAAAAATTAAATTTTTATAATCAATTGATTAATTAATGAAGAAAAGAGAACTGGAACTTCCTATGTTTTTCACCACTTTTATTTGTAACTAACGTTACTGCAGTTACTTATACTATATATAAGTTTGAAAATGTCCTAATAGGACGAAACTGCAGTAACTTTAGTTACAAATATAAGTGGTAAAAAACAAAAAAGTTTCATTTCTCTTTTCTTCATTATGATTTCCTACCACGTAGTAACGGCTACATCCATCAATTAATTGATTAATTAATCATCATCTTCAGTGAAAAAGTGAAAAAGGAATAAAAACGCGAAGAGGGAAATATAGGCATCACGCAGATGCACGCATTAAACTTTCTCGACAAATTTTTGCTATTTCGGCTTGCGGAAATCGTCAGATTATATATTTTTCGATATCCTTGAATTATTTTCTTGAAAATAAAAAAATTAGCTTCGCTCGAGAATGTCGAGATGGCGTTTTTTTACAACTTTGTTGCCCTCCCCTTTCTTTACGTCTCTCTCAAATTGTCAGATTACTGGAATATACACTTTTTAGCATATACTTAACTCACCCTACCTTGATCTGATGCTCTCGAGAATTTCTGATGATCATTTTTTTTACTAATCTGATCTTTTATCCTTCACGGGCGGCCTTATACATATATGGGACTCTTGTTTGGTGGAGGTACTTAACCGGATACAAGGTATCCCCCGGTATATTAATCTGCCGCGCTTCAGTAAATCCCCAAATCCTCGCTTGGGCTCCCCTATTCTAATGAGTCCAAAAGAATCAATGATAATCTGCTTGATAAGGTTGACACATTCATAATTGATGAAGGCTACTCACTAACTAAAACTAACAAACATTTATAATAAACTGGCTCCCAACAGTCTCAATTGAGATATATAATTTCGGAATGAAATTTGTCTGAAACACATTAAAGTCCCCTTCGGGACGCCAATATTGAACTCGGGAATAATTAGTGGCTCACTTGAATTATCAACAGACTATTCCAATTCAGACCTCAATGAAGAAGGAATGGCTTTATATTAATGTGTTTAAGGGGGCGATGGCTAATTTAAAAATGTTTTTCTGCTTTTAACACAAAATTTACTACTCCTTTACGCTTAACAGGCGTTTCCTCGTGCAACGCCATCTAGGGGACTAGACAGTAACTAGTTCCTGTCCGATAGTTGTCAAACTATACAATAGATGGCGGTAAGCTTCAATGCGAAGCGAGAAGTTTCTAGTCATCATTCTCG
This sequence comes from Leptinotarsa texana, assembly GCA_015342105.1. NCBI lineage: Eukaryota > Metazoa > Arthropoda > Insecta > Coleoptera > Chrysomelidae > Leptinotarsa > Leptinotarsa texana. The sequence goes on along the minus strand of WOGN01000883.1, from coordinate 13,921 downwards.
AAAGTACTAGGCCCGCCCGCAACCTCATGAAAGCGCGCGCGCCATCCAGTCAGTAATGTCATTCGACGATATTATGAAAACAAGTGAATTTAGTTAGCGACTAGCTAGGTAAAGTGCTTTACGTGCGGTGGTGAATACTGTGGTGTCATACTCGATTCTTTACTTCGGCATTTTTGAAGGCAAACAACAAAAAAGAAGAAACGGCAGTATAGCGCAGAATATATAAAATATGGATTTATTGAAAATCCCACGAGTCCATCTTCGCCTGTGTGCCTTCTTTGCCAAAAAACATTTTCTAATGAAGCGATGAATAAAATGCATTCAGATAAAAAAGACAAAAGTGTGACTTATTTTCAAGAAATGGAGAAGAAACACTCATCTCAGCCAACTGTGTCAAAACTTTTTTCAGCGGCTTCTAAGCAAGACGACGACGGACTCCGAGCTTCCTATAATAGCTCCTTGCTAATTGCTCAAATAGGTAAATCTCACACTATTGATGTTGGATCTTTTTTCAAATGTCAACATAACAGGATCATCCCAGCTGGTAACGAACTTGGAAATAAAAATAAAATTCAAAAATGAATAACAAGAATTTTGGCTACAAAAGTCAATCCTGCAATTGTACCCTGAATTGTGGTCCAACGTTCAACGATTTTTGCTAACACGCCTATCATCTTATTTGTGTGAACGTATATTTAGTGTTGTGGCAACCTTGCTAACTAAAAAGAGAAATCGGTTGCAGATTACCGAACGCGGTGACTTACGGCTGTTTTCGAGTAAATTCGAGCCTGATATTAACAAACTTGTTGAAAATCATCAAATTCATCCTTTACATTAGATTAGTTTTAAAATTCAAATTGACTGCGATTGTGATTCTTAAGATGCATTAATAAAGTAAAAGAAAATCGGAGGGCGGTAAAAAATAATTAATTCTCGAAGGGGGTGGTAGACAAAATGAGTTTGAGAACAAACAACTGATCTAAAAGTTATAAACAATTTAGTTGAACAAATAAAATATTGGGACATGAAATATTCAAACTATACAATAGTTTTCTCAAGAGAGATTGACAACAATCATAAATTAATAGATTTGCTTTCATGAAAATTCACCTGAGTAAACTGTTAATTTATTATTCAATCTTACAATATAATAAGTGTTCTGCATATGTCCTGTTGAAATGGCCCTTGTTATTTTAGAATTGAAAGTGGGTGTTTTAACAAAAATATTCCATTAATGTATGTTTGGTTCGGCTCACGATACAGATTATTAATTTCCATAGGAAATTAGTTCAGTCCTTGTTTGATTTAGATATCGGAATAACATCGATTGTTTACGATGCAATAACGGTATCAACTGGTTAACAAGGCTGTCAGGTAAATGGTTTCAGACTATATTTGAAGAATTCATGTATGAATTGTTTGTTCTATTGTCTAAAAAATGTAATTCAATGAAATGATATGAGGAGCTTGGACGCGATTTATTAGTAATGGTGTTGTTTAAGATATATTGTTCGTACTCGATGGTATGATCTAGTTTTGACTTTGAATGAATGTTTGATCAATCAGTTGATTTACACACCATAAGGAATATACATGTATGTAGTTTAAGAAAAATATATATACCTTTACATTGGTTTACATTGGTAAACGAATACAAAAAACCCAAAAAAGTAACCCTTAATAATACAAATATCTAGATGGTATGTGCAGTCCTAGTCAGCCATATTGATTTTGAAAATTATTGAAGTACTTTGAAGGAATACAGATAACATGAACACGAAATCCCAAACTACAGTATTTATTCTTGCCTGACAATGCCTGAGTCTGACTGTTCTCGTTCAACCGATCCAGGGTTATTCGTCATCTGAATATTAGTTGTCTTCTACATTCCTACATCCTGCAAAAGGTCTTATCCTGACCTGAGAATAACAAAAAATATCAGAAACTGAAACAATTCAACAGAGCAACGTTCACCAAAGGTAACGTTCACCTTTTCTACTTACAGAGCAACGTTTGCTCAATTGTGACGTTCACCAAAGGTAACGTTTACCTTCTCTACTTACAGAGCAACGTTTGCTCAATGGTGACGTTCACCAAAGGTAAGATTTACCTTTTCTACTTACAAAGCAATATTTGCTCAATGGTGTCGTTCACCAAAGGTGAGGTTTACCTCTTCTATTTACAGAGCAACGTTTGCTCAATGGTGACATTCACCAAAGGTAACGTTTGCCTTTTCTACTTACTTGCTCAACTTACTTTTGATCGCCTTGTATACTTATACATTTCTTAGGATGCTCTGGAGCGTTTAAAACCTTGTCTGAAATCTTCCACTTCGTAACCATCACTGATCAAAACATTCCTGGCTTCAAAAGGTGCTTTATATTTTGCAATATATTGATGAACATCTTGAATGGCTATGTTCAACAGATTATAGGTTAGTACCCATAAAACTACACAATATTACTTCTGTTGATGTCCCGAAAACAATTTTCAGTTTTTCTGAAATTGATATTTTCATCAATGTGATAGAACTACCTGTATTAATTAGGCATTGCACTTTGATATTGTTCATCCTCGCAATTTGCAAAAAAATATTCTCATATGAATTCACTCCACCGCATATCTGTTAAGAGAAGAACATTTTTGAGCTACATGTCCTAAACGTTTACAATTGGAAGACACAATACCAGGTATCCTACAATTTTTAGCTATATGTCCCAGAATAGCACAATTGAAAGAAGTTAAACCTCCTTTGGGTTTCACTCTATTTTCATCTTGATTACCAGAACGACTGTTAAATGAAGTAGCTTAATAACTACTGCTAGGGACTGAATAGTAGGGAGTAGTTGTTTTCTGATAGGCTTTAGTCCATTCAACCTACTGTGTAGGTATATTTGAGACTGGCTTGAACGTTTAAAGTTCATTTCTTTAGATTTGTTTACTGCCAGTCTTCAAGCATAGCCCGCTGACTGATAAGAAAGATTTGTTGACTAGTTTCGGTCATTATACCATTTTCAAAATTCATTACACCATTTTCACCGTTTTGAAAATGGTGTAATAACTGAAACTAGTCGACAAATATAGAACTCGCATTCTCAGTGAACATGTTTTCCACAAAATAAACAAGTAGTCAGTCAAAGAAGATATATGTAGTAGATAGTATCTTTGTTTCACTCTTTTGTCATATGTAGTTACAAAAAAAGAAGGAATTGTGGATTTATTTAGCTAAACTAAGCATAATAGTGATACACAAGTGTTTGCAAAGTGATTATAAGTCTTTGTAAAAACGTTTTCTTTTTCCGTCAAAGCTTCTTTTGATACTTTTTTGGCTGTATTCGACCAAGCGTCTTCGTTTCGTTCAGGTTGGATCATTGCTCCCCTGACATTTCAACTGAGTCGGCTGTGTTCTTGTGAATTTTCCCTTTTTAACATCCAACAGTAGTCTACATCATGTTAACGTTCCACCGACCTTGGTATCTGCGTTCTATTTCTTTCATATCTTGATGGAACCGTTCTCCTTGTTCCTCACTTACAGCCTCTAGATTTTCGGGAAAGTAGTCCAGATGTGAGTGAAGGAAATGGACTTTGACACTCATCTTGCAGCCCAATATTTTGTAGTTTTGTATCAATTCAGCAACCAAAGTTTTGTAGTTTGGGTCTTTTTTGTTTTCAAGAAAGCCTGTTATAACAGGTTTAAATGAATTCCAGACATTTTTTCTTTCATTTCCATTTTTGTGACAAAGCTTTCATCTTTTTTTTTGGTTAAAGACAGCTTTCATCTTTTAAAAGTTTTCTTATGTCAGACCCAACGAAGACTCCTTCTTTTAGTTTAGCATCGGATAGACCAGGAAACTTTTCAGAAAGATACTTCAAACAATCTCCTTCTTTGTTTAATGCTTTCACATACTGTTTCATTAGCCCCAATTTGATATGGAGTGATGGAAGTAAGATTTTTTTTAGGATCCACTAAACTTCGTCAACATTTTTAATTCCAGGAATAAGACCCTTTCTCATTGGCCCCACCTGCTTGACACAGTGATGTTTCCTGTCACTGCTATCCCATTCATATAGGAAACATGGAAACTTAGTGTATCCACTTTGTTGACCTAGTAACATTGAAATAACTATCAAGTCTTCACAAATGGTTCACTTATGATCAGAGTAGCTGAGTTTATTAAAAAATGAATTCAAGAATTTCGTAGCATTCTTTCAAATGTACTGAGTGTCCAACAGGCACTGAAGCACATTGGTTCACATTGTGAAGAAGTACAGCTTTCAAACTTCTTTCTGATGAAACGATGAAAAGTCTCCATTTCTCTGGTTTTTACACTATGTTAAATATTTTCATTACGCCGGGTATATTGTTGAAGAAAACTAGGTCACCTTCTTGTGTAAAAAAAGGGGAAAATTCCCTTTCTCTAAATCGGTACCATGAAAATGAAACACCAGAGGCTAACACATGTCTTTCTTTAAGTCTAGACCCTAAAACTTCTGCTGAGTCCTTTGGGACGCCCAGATCTCGTACTGAATCGTTCAAGTCTGATTGAGAGAAAAGTTCAGGGTCATTGGTATCTGGATCGTAGCTGTCATCATTGTCGCTACTACTACTATGTGTTTTTGAGTCTGAATTGTCTAAAATGTTGAGGTGAAGGAATAGGCAAGTTAGGTCCATGAGGAACAGGGCGAACAGCTGAACGTATGTTGGTGGGGTATGAAAAATCCTTTCTGTTTTTCAATTGAAACCTTGCACTGAACAAGAACAAAGAGGGGTGGATCCATATTCACATGAAGACACCAATCACAGTGACGCATACCTATGATTGTCGTTCTTCGTTCTATGATAAATCTGACGATCGTAAACTTGTGACCTTTTATATCATCAAATTTTTTCTATATTGTATTACCACCATAATAACATTTGTAGCTTTTCCCCGAAGATGATGATAAATTTTATCGAAATATTGGAATAACTTGTGTTAAACGTTTTGGAAAGGTAAAAAGCTATAAAAAGTGGGTGCCCCACAATCAACAGAAATCATCACGTCTCGAAATCTGTTCCTTGCTTTTGCGCAACCAAAATGATTCTTTTTTGGGTCGGATCATCAAGTGTAAAATTGAACGAAATGGGCGCCGAAGTTTTGCCCCATCCACCATACTCCCCAGACCTCTCGCCAACCAACTAACATCCTTTAAGCACTTTGTCATCAGTGAAACCTTCGCCAATCAGGACCAGATCAAAACGGACTTTGTTGACTTCATCGAATCCCGAGCAAACAAGTTTTTATACTGATGGAACAAAACTTTTATAACAACCTAATACTATACTAAACACTATGAAATGAAGTAAAATGAAATGAAATGAAATTGAAATGATAATATCCTCCCAAATATACTGCGTTTACTCGATTGACTGTATGTAGTTTTGAAAAATTTCAATATTTCACAGTCATTTCGTTTAATAACTCGAAAATGGTAAACATTTCATTAAATCATTGCCAATTTTCAATTTCAAATCACAACGTTCATCCAGTTGCTCATGAAATATACTACACAATACCATTCAAGCATAATTTTGTTTCACCATATTTTAATAATCAGTAAATAATATTACAGTAAAGCTAGATAGTCAAATTGCCAATAATAGTCTTCATTACAGATTATAGAAACCTAAATCACAAACTAATGAAAATATGTTGAATATGTTTGATATCAGGTTATGTATTGCCAATATATTCGAACCGAATCTAAATGTGTTCAGGGTTACCTGTGATGGAAGAAGTTACAAATTCGAGTTCGAAATTTTTGAATACCAAAACGATTTTTTAATTAGGTCTAGAACTTCCTGAAAGACTCATTTCATTTCATTATTTTTTGTGACAAGCTAATCAGGTTATACATCTATGAAAGGAGTTTTCAATGCCCCTTCGATTGTTAATCGAGTTACTGTCTTTTTCAATATAAAGCATTTTCAAAACATTTCTCTTTATTAAGTAGTAACTTTTTACACAATAGAAACATTGTGTAAGGGACATTCACTGTCGGTTAATCCCAAAAAGACTGAGTTGGTCCTTTTTACCAGGAAAAGAAGTTTATGGGACTCGAAACCTCCAGAAATCTTAAAAGCAAACTAAACTTCTCTGAAGAGGGGAAATACCTTGGTATTATCTTCGACAGAAAGCTAACATGGAACTCTCACCTACAGAGTAGAGCAAAAAGAGCATATGTGGCTTATGAGCAATGTCGTAGTCCAATAGAATGCGCATGGGGACTTTCACCCCTTATAATAATAAGACCTATGGCAATGGAATTAATTACTGGTCTGACCCCTCTACCACTGTACGTTAAGGAGGTTGCGTTATTGGCCATGTTACGATTGCGCATTACGATTGCGAAGTAGGAATGGGTCAATTGAAGCTGAACCTATGGCGAGAAGCGCTCACTGCGCAACCTCTGCTGCAGGCAACTAGTGATGTGATTGAACCCAGGTTTGTGTTTAGTAAACCCTACGAAATACAAATAAAACAGAATACATAGTCAGATGCTTCAAATAGAATAAGCATATATACAGACGTCTCAAAAACCAAAGTAGGCTCAGGATGTGAAGTGTACTCCAGATCACTAAGTCTAAGGATTAAGAGAGGAATGGGAAAAATATCAGCGTGGTTCAAACAGAACTGGATGGTATCTCAATTGACACAAAAGAAATAACCAGGAAAGGAATTTCTGGCAAAAACATAAAAATCTGCACTGATAGCAGACAAGTTCTATTAGCCTTGAACAGACAGCGTGGTACATCGGGACTAGTACTAGCTAAAGCCTCAGTAGATAATAACATCATTCTGAGGTGCCGCAGTGTCGAATTGCCGACTATTTAGCCAAGGAAGAGGCTGGGCTGAGAATTTTAGTACCCAGTGGCACCTACGGCCTGATGACTTCGACAATTGTGGAACTAGCCAAATGTTACACCTATGTTCAATCCCTGAAGAGATGGGATGAAATCAAAGGATGCAATCTTCATAGGATCACCCTCAGCGACACTGGGAAGCTGGCACCGAAGAAATATCGGCGATGACCAGGAAAAATCTACGCTTAACTGTAAGATTCCTGTCTGTCCACTGTCAACAAAGAAAACACCTCCATACTATGGGGATTGTGGACACATCTCTGTGCAGGATATGTGAACAGGAAGATGAAACTGTCAGACATGTCCTATGCGAGTGTCCTATAAGAGTCCTGTCATTTTGTGTTGGGGACAATATTATGACAATCATTAATATATCTACAATAAATATCAAATTCTAGACCCTGGCTACTTTTTATCACTATGACATCCAAAAATTGTAACCCTCGTTGTTTTCAGTTTTATATGTAAACCTAATATTGGGGATTTGTAATTGGGAGTTAAAACAAAGTCATCTACCTTAAATTTATCCATGTCAAAAATCGCAAATATATCATCTACTCAATCCCGTAGGAAGTGATCTAACGTATCTTTTACTCTCAATTCAAATCTGCTCATGAACGGATTAACTATTAACTATAAAGGGGACAGTGGATTTTTCATTTGCGTCCGATTGTGCTGCCTCTAGAAACAATTGTTGACCATAAAAGCATTTCTGTCCATGCAGATTTTTGTTATTGTATGTACCATCCATTGATCCTGACGTAAAATATTCTACATACAGTATTTGGTATTGGAGACTGATATCTTTCCATCTTGCAACTTCATATACTTATTTGTCAATATGAATTCATGAGAATTGATAACATTCAAACTCAATTGTGATATGGGGAGAGTTTCATACTGTTTGGGTAGCCATTCAGCAAATTTGTAAGAAGGAACAACTTATAAAATAGCTGAATGACTAACCACACAGTTTAATACTCTCTCAATCTCACAACCGAGTTCAATTGTGTCATTCGTTGTTGTTCCGTCCTTGAAGTCATGCTTATTCATTAAGTTCAGGATTCTGCACTGCATCCAACAAACTGACCCCAACTTATATGCCCCTGTAACTTACCATTCGCACAGTTGAAGAAATATTTTGTACCATGATGAATGTTTCTCCCGGTTCTTCGTAACTCACCACGGTTTGCCGTAACAGCCACAACCGACATTCGTTTGTTTTCCTTTTGGCGCATTAATTATTTGTTTGCTTGTTTGAACAACTTCAATGAGATATATTTGCATAATCAATTGTATGAGTAAAGTCTCAGTGTCTCAAGGACGGGCGATCGCCAACCCATCACTGTCTTCGGCAAAAATTGATATACAACTTCGGCCTTGAGCCTTGAACACTATTTATGCGGTAATTAGATGGCACTCTTCAAAGGAAATTACAAGGTGTAACTCGAGAAACGATATTATGTGAAAACACGTTACACCTACGCTATACCTACGTTTGTCTGAATGTGGTTGAAAATGTTTTTATGGACATTGTCTGAGAAGAACGGCTTTGAAAAAGCTAACTCAAAAGTATTTAAAGTAACTGTGGAATTTTCTCTGGACAGTTTAGAAAACTGCAAACAGGCAACACGTGTTCATAGTGAAACCGCTTGAGGAAGCTACTGTATAGTGAAACGCGAAACACAGAGAAAATTTTACATCTAAGTGTTATTTGAATACTTTATAGATTTTCATCAAGTATTGGCCGATTCCACCACTTACTAACTCAAGATTATTGAATTATACTTTTTAATAAATACGTAATTAACAACACCAAAATGAAATCAAAATTGGGTACAATACAAATTGGAATCCTAAATTCCTAAATTTATTTTAAGATCGGTACCAGCGGCACCGTCCTGAAACCCATAATTTGTTATGTATCTAGTTTTGATTTCGTGTTGTTGTGTAATTTCGTTAATATATGATTTTTTTTCATTACAATGAGTCTATTTTTTTTAATTGTACAATAACATATAATTCATCATAACATTAAAGTCAACAGTTCAAAAATAACTTTTCAAAACGTTTAAAGGTGCGAAATCGTTTCCTTCTTTTCATAAAAGAGGATGTATGCATCTCCACTCAAAAGCGATTTTGGTGAAATTGGTGACACGTGTGAAATTCCATTCTTTTGAGTAAGTTTATTTTTGGAATGGATTTTGAAATCACATTTTGTGTCTTAATTTTCAGTTAGCTCGTATTTAATATTTTTACATGTTCCACAATTTGACTACTATCCCTATACCATTAGTTATAGTTACGGTATCACATAACGTCACACTTATACAATTTATATCTTGAAAACTGTTGAGCAAATTTTGATGTATATTGTACTGTGTCTTAAAGCGGAGTAAATGTAAGCCAAAGAAAAAAGTAACAACCTGACTGAATATTTATGAAAAATTCTTAGTCAGGCAATCACCTATACATTATTTAAATGTTTGTTAGAAAGTGCTATTGAATTATTATAGTATAACCCTTTTACTTCAGTTACATAAAAGTAAAGGACAAATGTCGTTATCAAAAAGATAAATGTTTCCGAACCGGATATAATAATGTCAGGTCCACTTTCTGCTTCAATAAGTTTGTTGGGGGTTGAAATGGACACCAATATGTCTTGACACAATCATGTCGCTTTTGATGCTTTATAAAGCTCAGATCAGACCTTCTTTGGAGTAACATTCTCATGTATGGAGCTCCACCCCTAAGCATACCCTAAAGCTGCTGGATTCCTTCCAGAAAAGAGCCATCCGCCTGATTGGAGACATGAACATCACTTGCAACTTTGATAGACTGGAACATCGAAGAAGTGTTGGAAAATTGTCTCCCTTCTATAGACATTTTAATGGGAAGTGTTCAAGTGATTGCGCACATTTGATTCCACCAAGAGCGGTACATATCAGAAATACGCGACGGACTGTGGCTGCTCATCGTTTTGAGATTCAACTCAGTACATCTCGCAGAAGAATTTAATTAAATTTGAAACATCGGCACGAAAACAATAGTTTTTTAAGAAAAATTTTATTATGTTAACTAACTAACCTTTGTTCAGATTACTAAACTAGTTAACTTTATTATTGATATTTAATAATATATTGCAATAACTAGCTAATATTCCTGTGTTCACTAGTATATTACCGCCACATTGAAATTTTTTCATGTATATTTTAATTACATTTTTTTATGAATATTTCAGTATTCAACAATCATCGTCACAAAGTATCATTATTGATATTTCACATCTACCAGGCTTTCTCTCCACTTTTTTCATCTTCTGTGTAATAATCTATTTTTGGAATGTCTCTTCTTATTAGACCTCGACTGAAAATGCGAATCACGTGATTATTACTTTTCGGTATTTTTGTAAGTTCTTATACGTTCTTCTTATAAGTTCTTCTTTTTTCATGAATTCTTACATGTTTATTTCTTCATTATATGTTTTTGTAACTCATGATCATTTCTACTCACCCGGTAACAATCACGAAAAACATCGATCTGTCACGCAATAGGACGGAAGATACGTTTCATTAGCACAGAAAGCTCTGCTGTCACACGTCTGTTCTCTGCCACATCCTGAGATGAGTTATTCCCTTTTCCCCTAAAACAGGCACTTTAACAACAATGGAAACATTCTTCCGTCTGCTGATATTCATTTCGGTGGTATGGCAGGGTTAGACGACAGTCATTAGACCTGTGGCTCCCAGGAGTAATGGATCTCGTGGGAGTTTCGCAAGCTCGATATGCAAGCTAAAGCTTGCATATCTTGCAAGCTTGCATATTTTTTTCCTTTCCGTAACTGAGGGACAAAAAATATCTGGTTGTAAAAAAGTGTTTCCAAAAAATTGGTAGAGAAGAGGATGATGATCATTATTTTGGATTTAGGAAAATGTTACATGGGAAATACGCTTTTTGGATTTACACTCCATCATGATAAAACAATGGGGAAAATTTCCGCAGAAAGGAATAAATGAAATAAATATTATCAAAAACGTGTTTGAAGATATATAGATCATGCATAGAAGTTTATTTCAGATACATATTGAAAGAAAAAACACTTTCGAAACAACTACCTACTTTCATATGAACATTGTATTACACGTAAAACACTTTTTCCCATTCAGTATATAAGTACTACAAAAAATAATGGCCATGGAATTCAAACAGATTTCATTCATAGGAACGCCACTAAATGTAATATTGAAAGAGTAATAACATAAAATGTCACTCATATAGAACACTAACATCCTCAATGAAGTACTTCTAAGTTTCGGGACAAATCAAGAATCTTGTCATCTGATCAGCACTGTTTTGGATAACATTAAAAATATTCCCTTTTCAATTTAAATGAAATTCCTATGACCGGGATTTTATAAATTGAAGGTATGAATGTGTCTACGTACTGTCATCGTGACAATTTCAATTCGGTTTCATTCAATTTCAATTTTTTTTAGCTTCAGAAAAAATACATTGGAGTTGTACGATATGTACAAACCTGAATTAAATTAAGTTAAATTGAAGGTAAATTCATATGATTTCTCCTGATACAGTCTAAAATACATGTATTAATATACATTACAATACAATACATTACAATACAATACGATACAATGTATATATCTTTATACAATATTAATCTTGAGTTTTGCAAAGTGGGGTAGAATACACAAGTACACTGACTTGGAAGTACACCTTTATTGATAGTGTTTTATGTGAGTGACATTATATATTGATATACAGTCATAAATTACATTTTGTAGCGTTCCTATGAATGATAACGAATGTTTGTAGTACAAACTGAATGGGAAAAACTGATTTTCGTTTAATTCATTGTTCATGTATAAGTACTTATGATCCACTGTTTGGAACCTTTGGTGTAGTAATGAATACTTATTACTGGAGTTTTTTTTTAACACCAAATCATTATGATTTACCTGTATAGCATAAATAGCGTTAGCTTGTTCTGTAGGTGATCCTTCAATCGATTTCGAAGAAGTGCTGCTGCTGAACTTCTGCAAGAATTACCCCGATAGGATCTGAGCATACCCCGTTCAGTCAGACACGGCTGGGGACTTAATGATATGCTTTGATGTCCAGTGATGCAGTTTAATAAGAATATTTGAATGTAAAGGTAATGTTAGTTTACTATTCAAAACAGAAAAACCATATAATTTTAAACGAATGTATTCAAATACAAAATGTAAAATACGTAATTTCAAAAAAGGTTTTTGAAATAAAATACATCATTGCTCATTCAACTGATTTCGATACTAGTGTTTGTTCGAAGAGTTCATCTTTCATGTAACGTCTATGGGGTCTCATAGTCATATCACCGAATGAAAAAGTCGTTCAACAGGTGCAGAATTTGGTGAGCAGGTATTATATTTAGGAGATATTTTTTACGTCTAGATATTTATTCGAGATTTCTGTATGTTGGAACTCTTTTCGTCTTCTTGTTTTATCTTTCTCAATTTTCAAACAAAAACTTGAATGTATTCTTTGGTGGCTTTTGGCACCCATTTAATTATGAACAAGGAATCAGATACGAATGCTACTATGCCAATAGGGTTATGTAAGGTTATCCATTTGCAAACTGCATAGTAAATATCTTTTTTACCTTCTAAATTTCTGATACCATCAGCAATAGGCTTTGAACAGCTTAGGTATCCATGAAGTAATTGGATTTTTATTTCTTTAAAAATGCTTAATTATAGTTTCATTCAAGTTTCACTTAGAGATCATTTACTGCCAGTAGATATGGAATGCAGTTATAATATGAATTTCATCGTGTTGGACATGGAGAAGTAGATGATTTTCCAGTTGAATCAAGATAGATTTCACAGGCTTTAGGAGACCTCGAACATGGATTCCAAACTGTTCGACATTTTGCTATGGCTGCAACATAAAGTTTTTGTATGAACCACTTTTGGATCTAGCCTTATCCATATCTTTTGAAGCTATCAATTCTAATATGTATCTGTGTGTGTGTGTGTGTGTGTGCTTGTGGCACTTTCATGATTAGTTAGTTGCAAGTCTTAAAATTCTTCAGATGACTCCGAAAATTGCCTTCATAACTATATTCAATATTATTATGCATAACTTCAATATTTTGGATAACAGGTGAATCTCTTTCACTTATTTTAGACAGTTTGACAGTTTTAAATGAAATTCAGAATACATTTCTGCAATCAGCTCAGCTACTTCATCATAAATGACAAAACACAAGCACTACAGATAAATCTTTATGGCACTCTAAGAGCGGTGACTGTGTGAAAGTAGCGATTCACGATTTGAATCGCCAGAAATTTAATTTATTTGGGAAAACTTTCTCAGGAAGTTCATTCGACATAAACGTAGTTCTCCAACTGAAAGAGAGAGGTGTACTGAGTTGAACCTTAAAATTATGAGCAGCCACAGTCCGTCGCGTATTTCCGATATGTACCGCATTTCATGGAATCAAATGTGCAAAGTCACTTGAACACTTCTCGTGGAAGTATCTATAGAAGACAGATATCCAACCTTTTTTCAATGTTCCAGACTATCAAGGTTACAAGTGATGTACGTGTCTTCAATCAGGCAGATGGCTCTTTTTTGAATGGAATCCAGCATCTTCGGGATATGCTTAGGGTGGAGCTGCATATATGAGAACAATACTTCAAAGAAGGTATGATCTGAGCTTCAGGTCTGATCTGAGCTTCATAAAGTATTCATTACTTTATTTATTTATTATCCACACAAGCTATTACAGCCCAATTTCATGGATAAAAAAATTAAAGTTTATATAATCCATGAAATACTTATGAATATATAAAAATAATAAAATATGTACCAGAATTGTAGAGGTAAATACTGCTTATTTTCCAAAATTTGTTTGCCGAATGATGATTGGGAAAGTGTCCACTCAAGATCTATTGATATATTCAAACTATTAACTAACTTTAGTAAGGATATTAGTGGTGCTTTCGTTGCGGTACT